>PVHP010000915.1:0-121846 GCA_004024765.1 Zapus hudsonius
GAAATGGTTTATGAAAATGAATCCCTTATCAAGCTGGGTAAAATCACTATTGCCTCATATCACCCACTAGGGGTAAAGGATGTTTTACAGTCCTCTCATGTTATTTTCATTTAGTAGTACCTATTTCTAAAACAGATGTGGGTCTATATTATAATTCAAGACTATAAAACATAGTAGAAATTATAAAGCTTCTCTTGAGACCCTTTAAATATTTATACCACCCATTTGAGTTTATTTCATAAATATTTATCAGGTATCTATTATGGACCCAGTTCTTACCAATTATTCACAAAAAGTCTGTTTTGTTATAAACTTAAGGACAAAGGATTTATAGGGTAATTGGGTTAGAATGTAAACTTCAGACAAGAATACCATGTTTCTCATTTTGCCCTTGTTTCTTTAAAGCCACCTAATTTGGCAGGGACCAGTCAAGAGACAGAAAACAAGCTAATTATTTGAACTGAGAGAGTTTAACCTAAATGATTGTCAGTCAGGTACAATGGGATTAGCTAGGGTATTGAGAAGCGGAGAGAGAAGTCCAAGTTCTCATGGGAGTAGTGATTCTGTGGCTACAGAAATAAGAGGAGAATAGTAGAATTGGTGAAACTTAGAAATGTACAGGAGTAGGCTGTGTGCCTGGGACTCGCACCTCCACATTGCCAGTGGCCAGTGCTGGTGTACCTGGAGAAGAGAGAAGACAATGGTTCCGGCTCTTCTACTAATGAATGAGATGAATCCTCCAGCTGAAGAAGCCAGCCCGAGGTGGTCTCCACACAAACATGAGACAGATAGGAGGGGAGACCTCCCTTCTTCTGGCTTCAGATTTGCAGTCATCTTCTAGCATCTTCTAGAGTCCAACACGAATCCACCAGTCAAAGACCAAAATGCTCTACCTACAGATTAGTGCTTCTCTCAGCATCTACTAGAGAAGTTGTAGGAGATTGATCTCAACCTTGTGTGTGTGTGTATGTGTGTGTGTGTGTGTGTGTGTGTGTGTGTGTGTGTGGTTAATGCAGAGACATGTATCTGGTCAAAGTGCAGAGAACAAATGATATTGAGTGCTCAGTTCTAAGTGAGACATTTATATCATCTCCTCCAAAGCTCAGGGAACATTACAGAAGTTGGGCAGAGGATGGGGAGGAGTGCTGTGGAATGTTGTATTCTGGACATGACATGGCTGTAATGCTCATGAACTCACAGAAGCTGTGGTTTTTTTGTGTACAAGATTGGTTTTGTCACCATTCCTCCATCATGGAGTTCATATCCCTCTCTGAGGAGCTACTGACAAGGAAAGATTGCTAAGTGGTGGGAGTCATATCCTTCCATGGTATAGCCCCTGGTAATAACACCCCATCCATGTTCAAGAAAGCAACCTTAATGAAACTTAGTGAAAAAAGACATGAAAGTAAGAAGGGAGCTAACTGTGAACAAGGGATTTAGTGGGAGTGGGAGGGGATAAGTGATGATATTGGTGGTAAATATAATGAAATACATTATAGACATATGAAATTGTTAAAAAATTAAAATAAAAACTGAAATGTAGTTTGTAGACTTCCAACCTCAGCATCACAAAGCATAATACAGAGGTGCCTGTTTGCATTGAGAGACTTGATCACACAATTGCCTGGTGCCTTGTTTAAGGTGTGTGGCATGTAGCAGGCACTCAAAAATATTTATCATAAGCTGGAATAGCTGAGCTACGTTATTCTGGGACAATCAGGGGTTATTACCATGGTTTTTTTTTTTACCATGGTTTTTTAAAAGTGCTTTCTTTTTATTAGAAAGAAAAGTAGTTAGTGAGGAGAGTTATGAAAATGGATCAAGTTTTCAAGTCTAGGTCACAGATGGTGAGTACCAAACAATGAAAGACTTTTCCTTTGTAATCTATCCCAAGGTCCAGGTTGTCAATGTTATTTCTCTTTCCTTCTTGAGATGCTCACACTATCTACAGCACCAATTATAGCTGCCTCGAACAGTACGTAATAGGCCAATATTAAAACAGACAATACTCATGTGGATGTGAGTATATGTATGTGAATATAAATTCCAAAAGTAAAGGATAGCTTCATTCATTCATTCATGCATGCATGCACACATTCATTCAACCCTTCTCAAAGTCTGGGTTGTTCATGCTTTAATAACACCACAATCAAAGCCATTATGACAAATCCTGATTGTGCACCACTGAACCCAGCTAAGTTTTTTTTTTTTTTACAGGAACTGAAATTAAATCTGTACATCTTGGCTTTTTAAGGCCCCAGTAACAGAATTTATGCAGTCCTTTCTTCACACAAAACTCTCTTCCACGAAAGGAGATAGGTGTGTGGGTTCATTCTCAGAAAAGAAAGATGTCTTCAGAGGAGACATGGTTTTCCCACCCTACAAACAGTCTTACATTCTCAGAAGAGCAGTTTGCTTTCCTGATGTGACATTGTCTCAAACCCCTGTACTTATGATTAGGGTCTTGGCTCTATGAATGAAAGCCTACTCCAGTGATTTTCCCAGAATGACAGATTGTTCTTAAGCAGAGTTTCCTTTGAGTTTGCGCCTCACAAGGTAGAAAAGCGCTAAGCGTCTTAAAATAGTGGTTCAAGTTATTACCCTTCCTGTCAACGCTTCAAAGTTGTCATCAGGGCTTTTGCTTCATGTGCCATGAGTAACACATGGCCCCAGGCAGTTTCTGCAAGAAGAGAATCTTTCACACACATGTTTATCCATTCGGTCATTTGCCCCTTCAATTCACATTTACTTACTGTTTACTATGGAAAAAGCACTGGAGATATTGAGGTCTTAGGGAAAGGCAGGTCATAAACAAGATCATCTCAGATAATAACGAGACTTACTGTGAATATAGAGTGATTTGTAGGGTTACTGTCAAGATAGATAGTCACTGATATCATCAATGAGTTGACATTTGAATGGGCATCTGGGCTTGCAGGTCTTATTAAGACATGGGGTAAATGCTAGCTAGCTTCCAAAGTGCTGGAAGCTTCCATTCAGGCTTCTAGAGGAGAAGAGTCATCAATAATAGTTCCACCCAGCTATGGACCCTGTGTACTCCAAAACTGATCTGCCAGAGAGATTTACCCATTGGTGCAATAGTGGAATGACTTCATGGGAATAACCATCTATTTTCTGACTAGATTTGAGGCCCAGCCCATAGGAGGGAATTCATGTCTGACACTGTAAACCTGATCAAAAGCCTGTGGCTGGGGAGATCATAGACCCTAGGCAGGAACCTACTACTGTTATGTTAGATGAACAGGTTATCAAACTTTATGCTTATATCCACAGATTGGTGCTGCTCTCAACACTGATCACAGGTTTTTTTTTTTCTCTTTTGCAGTAGGCTGAGGTTAATGCAGAGATGCTAGCTGGTGAAAGTGCTAAGAATTAAGAACTATTGTGTGCTCAGCTCTGAATGAGACAGCTATATTACCCTCTGTAAGACTCAGAGAACCTCCCAGAAGAGGGGGTAGAAAGAATATAAGAGTTTAAGGATGGGGAGGAGTGTTGTGGAATGCTGTCTTCTGCACATGACATGGTGAGATGGCTGTTACAGCCATGAACTCACAGCAGTTGTGATTTTCCTGTACAAGACTGGCCCCATCAGTATTCTGCCTTGATCAAGGAAGGAGCTTACAAGATCTCACTCCTCACAGAAGTCTTGTTCTTCAGTGGTTTAGCCATTGGTAAATTGCCCATATTCCTGTAAATGCACCCCAACCATCCTCATGCAGGCAACTCTAATTTAACTCAGTGTATCACAAAAGAAAAATTAACATATGAAAATAGGAATGGGATTGGTTGGGATGAAGGGGTTTATGGGAGTGAGAGGGGGATAAGAGAGGGTAATGAGCATAAATAGAATCAAAATGCATTGTACAAAATTGTCAAAAAATTTTAAAAAAGATGTTTCAAACAGAGGGGACAAATTTTACTAAAGTCCTCAAGTGGTAATGGAATGCATTTGGGTCAGCGTGGTTGGAGCATAGGGGCCTGGGAAGAGTCCTGACCTGAGACAGGGTGTGATTAGTCTCCACCATGCTCTTCATCTCTTTGCCTTTGGGGTTAATCACACTTTTTGTTAGGTTCATAGATGACTTTTTTCTTAGGTTTAGTTAGAGCATACAGTTGCTTATTACAGTACATGCCAATGGGTCAAGTTCAAGTATAGTTTGAGAAAATAATAATACAGTGCTAAATTTAACCCTGGGTAATTTATACAGCCACTACAACATTATTTTTTTTAAAAAATATTTTATTTATTCATTTTCAAGCAGAGAGAGAGAGAGAGAGAGAGAGAGGAGAGAGAGAGAGAGAGAGAGAGAGAGAGAGAGAGAGAGAGAGAGAGAGAAGTGAGCACCAGGGCCACCACCTTGTGGGTCTGGCCTATGTGGGCACTGGGGAATTGAACCTGGGGCCTTGGGAACTCTAGACAAGTGCCTTAACTGCTGAGCCATCTCTCCAGCCCCCTTTTTTTTAAATAGACATTATGCTTTTGGGTGTTGGGGAATCAGATAAATAAAACTGTGGGAATGGAGCCATATGTTCTTCTCCATTCTGACTTGTTCCATTTATACGGAACAAGTATATGGAAGGTGTTATAGAAACCTAAATATATCAAAGCTAAAAATACTGACAGTACAAAATGCTGGTAGATTGTAAAGTAATCAGAACTCTCATACATTGCTGGTAAGGAAAAAAATAATATAGCCTCATCATGTGACCCAGCAACCAACCCCATTTCTGCATATTTGCTCCAGAGAAACCAAAATGTACATTTACATGAAAGCTGCATTTAAATGGTCAGAGCAGATCAACTCATTGTCACCAGAAACAGAAATAGCCTAAATGCCCTTCAATGGCAGAAAGGGCAAATTTTGTTTGATGCAGCCACACAGTGCTGTACCACTTAGAAATAAAAGGAAGAGGAAAAAAAAGAATTAAAGTAAGAAACAATTGCTTCACAGAACAACTTTGATAAAGTTCAAAAGCATCATACTAAGGGAAAAAACTAGTTTAAAAGGTTATATGTAGCATGGGATGCCATTTATTTGAATTTTTCATAAAACAAAACAATGTTGCTGAGGAAAATGTATGGGGCTAGGACTTAGGGTAGGTATGACTATAAAATGGCTAATATGAGGGCTAGAGATGAAGCTCAGTATATAGACAGCTTGCTTATGGTAACAGTTACCTTCCCATTGCTGATACAGAAGTCCCCATAGAAGCAGCTTATGGAAGGAAAGGGTTTATTTAGCCTTACCACTTCAAGGGGAAGTTTCATCATGATGAGGAAAGCATGGCACAAGCAGAAAGTTAGTATCACATCTTGTCATAGCAGCTGGGAGGAACAGCAAGAGTGAGTTCTTAACACCCAGTGGTGCTCCACTGAAAAATCCCAAGGCCCATCCACAGCAAGGCTCCACCTCCCAATGGGACTATGTATGTGGCTGCCTAACTACAATCAAGAAATATGTCAATGTGTTTGGATAAAAAACAAAACTAAAGAAAAATGTTTTGGCTAGACTCAAACCCAGAGAAAATCATTTCCCCAATGGACAAAGACATTGTACATTTAAAAATATTTATTAGCCATTTGTATTTCTCTTTTTTTGTAAATCTCTGTTTAGTTCCTTTGATTGTGTTTTTGTATTATTTAGTTTTTTTAAATTCTTTGTATATTCTAGCTATCACTCCTCTGTCAGATGTATAGCTGATGAAGATTTTCTTCCATTCTGTAGATTGTCTCTAGACTTGGTTGATGGTTTCTTTAGCTATACAATAGCTTTTTAGTTCCATGAGGTCCTATTTGTTGTTGGTTTGCCTTACTTCTGGGTAACCAGGGTCCTGTTCAGAAAGTCTTTCCTTCCCTATACCTATATGTTGAAGTGTTATCGCTTCTTTTTCCTCTAGCTGTCTCAGGTCTTACACTGAGGCCTTTGACTCATTTACAGGTGGCTTTTGTGCAGGGTGAGAGATAATGAGCTCATTTCATCAGAACTAGATGATAAAACCCTGTTGCTGAAGACAACACAACATTGGTCACAGGACACCGAGAAACCAAGCTAGAAGCCTTCTGCCTCCTGGCTAGTTGTCAAGGTGGTGGATATACAGCAAGCAAGAGGAGAAAAGTCATCAGCATACTTTCCCGACTATGGATCAACCTCATGTGCTACACAATTGACCTGCCAGGCAAGAGGTACTAGGGAGGTAACCCGCTGCTGTGTGATTAGATCTGAGACCCATTCTGTGGGAAGAAAGTCATCCCTGGTACCTAAAACCAAGTCCAAAACCTATAGCCTGGAAGGTTACTAGTCTTAGTTGACAAAAAGAATATGTCATGCCCATCCCATTGCCCTCTAGTATTTGTATCATTAATATCCTACACATAGGTGAGTGATACCTATATGTATGAGCACATCATGATGGCGACTACTGGGGAGACTCAAAACTTTTCAAAGCGCAGAGAAGAAGTGATGGTTGACTGCTCAGTGATAAATGAGACATCTTTATCATGCTCTCAGAGGTTCAGGGTGTATCATGGAAGAGGAAGCAGAATGAATGTAAGAGCCAGACACTATGTTTCGGCTTTGTGTCCATTACTCCATGACTGCACAGCCTCCACAAGACCTCAGCAATATTGAGCTCATCAACATTTTGACATGGATAATGGAGGTGGGGAAAAGAGAGAGTGATACACTCTCTCGCTCTGTCTCAAATAAATAAAGACACTTAAAAAAAAGACACAGTAATCATACTTTTAAAAAATATTTTATTCATTTTCAAGCAGAGAGAGAGAGAGAGAGAGAGAGAGAGAGAGCGCACACCAGGGCCACCACCTTGTGGGTCTGGCCTATGTGGGACCTGGGGAATTGAACCTAGGGCCTTAGGCACTGGAGGCAAGTGCCCTAACAGCTAAGCCATCTCTCCAGCCCTAAATTTAGAATTTTTATTTAAAAAGTTACTCATTGCTTGTCACAGAGTCATGCATTAAATTATATTTCCAGGGAAGACTGTTCCAGAGAAGTTGTGTACAAGTATAAGAGATCTCATACAAGTGGTTTGATTTTTTGAGTTTTGGCCTAGTGTCAGGAGATTTGCACTAATGATGAGCACTGGTATTTGCATGAGTGAGGTTTCAGAAAGGGAGGGAATGGGGTCATAGGAACCTGGCCCATAGATGGGAAAGAAAGATCTTTGAGAGGGGCCTGTAATCACATTAGCCACCCCACTTTGTTTTGGTACATGGGCTGCACATTGCTAATCCTCTTCTAGATTTTACAGCCCTAAGAACAGATCTATGCATTTGTTATCTTGAATGAAGCTGTCCATTCACTAACTCCTCAGCCCACCTTAAACCCAGAGTCTAGGCTGAGAAGAGCCTTAGAGATTGTCCAGTAACTACACCAGTCAATTTCCAATGTAGATTTTGCTTAGTGTGTGTGTTCTGAGGATCTTTCCACCTTTGCTTGAGAACACGTTTGATGCTATGTGATTTTTGAGGCTACTTACTTACTTTATTGTTGGGAGGTGCTGGCTAGTCATACAAAAATGCCTTTTTAAGTTAATCTCTGCCTCCTCTGTGACATTTGCCCTTTGGACCTTGTCATACCCTCAGTGTCTTCACAGATGTCTATTTGTTCCTTAGTGGCCACAGGTGAATTAATTTTTGAGACTACTTCTATAGAATTGGGGCAACAATAACAATCAATACTTTTCAAGGATATTGTAGTTAGTTCTACATTGCTGGGATGAACTCCCAAGCCAGACACAGTTTGTGGGAGGAACGGGATTTGTTTCAGGCTTACAGATCCAGGGGATGTTCCATAGTGGTGAAGAAGCTGGCTCCCTTTCACAGATCCAAGCAGAGAGAAAACCACCACTAGCCAGCCAGCACCACATGCAAGAGTACAAACAGCAGGGACCAGGCAGAGCTCAGGTTACTCTGGATACCTTAAGGCAGGAAATCATATCTGCCCCCAAACAGCTTTAGGTTGGACCCCAGGACACCTCTTCCAGCCATTCAGCTAGAAGTCCAAGTTACAAGCTTTAATAAAACTCCCAAGTTTTTGAGGGACATATATTCAAACTACCACAAATGTTGTGAGTATTTATGAAGGGAATGATATTCATAAACATCCATTTCTGTAACAGCCTTTGAAATAAGGGTCATCATGTGCCCATTTTCTCTAAGTAAAACTTTGCTTGGTGTTTTCATTCCTGCATGCATTCATCCAGTCATTAATTTACTCATTCATTTAGTGAATCTATAAATATTTATTGAATATCTACTGTGTGAAAGGCCCCATGCTAGAACTTGAGAAATAGACAATATTCCCAAATTTAATCTCATGGAATCTAAAGTCTAATAAAATGGTAATGGTTCAGTGCTACAAGTGCCTGTGATGGTTTTGTTGTCAACTTGACCTTTTTAATAATGTTGGGTGGGTCTCTGAGGTTGTTTATGGGAAGGCAGCCCTCTCAGGGGACAGGATGTAAGGAAGCTCGGTGGGGGGACCAGAAACAAACATCATTTTCTGGGAGGGCAGTGCAGGAAGGAAATTTCCAGACTCAGCCCTCAGGGAAAGGGTTGCAAGACCCCTCCCTAAGGCTATATAAAGAGGGAGTAAAATCTCTCTCCACCCCCTGCCTGTTTTGTTGGTATGTGTGTGGTACTGGTGATGGGTTTCTCTCTTTGCCTGGACCTGTGAAAGGGGGCCTAGCTTCTTTCACCATTGTGGAACTTCCCTGGATTTGTAGCTTCAAAAAATCCTTTCCTCCCATAACTGTGCCTGGTTTGGAGGTTCATCCCAGGATAAATTTTAGAACTATGAATGTCATACCTGCTTCTGAAGCAGAAAATTTATGAATTTATGAATGCATAGGGTTTGATTTATAATTAATTACCTGTATGGAATAGGTAATCCCAAACCACAAAAGTAACACTAAAAGTTATCTTTATGTGGCAGCAAACTATAAACTTCTAAGTATATCTCTGCCTCTGAAGAATTCAGGATGCCAATGGTAAATAGTCCAATAATGATAAGCTCACAGAAAGATGCTACAGTCTTCCAGACTTTCAACTCCAAGGAGAACCACTAACTAGGACACCAGAGGCTGCATCCTGCACTCCCCACCGTATTTGTACTGAGGTCACAAGTTCCACACTTGCATGTGCTGTGTGATTCCCCACAACTGACACACGAGGCAGGAACACTGAGGTAGCACCTTCCAGGGAGACTCCTGCGGCAGGTGTTTTTGGCATGGAGCTTCTATAAGGGCTTTACCAAACCTTCCCAAGACTGGGTAGGCATTGGAGATGCTTCCACCGAACCTTCCTTCTCTTTCTTTTTTACTCAAGGTTGGATTTGCATAATGGTCTGAGAGATCTTCCGGCCCTCCCCAGCTCTTCCCTTATTTTTATCACTCAGGCATCCCCCCCAATAGAATTCTTGAATGTTTAACCCAATTTTGGCATTCTCAAGAAACAGGCTTGAAATTGGCAATTTGGGACTGGCTTCTCCACCAACAAGCAGGTGAAAAAAACCTAGTCCATAGTACTGGTTAGTAGATGGAGTACAAATTGCCTCTGATATGTTGTGGAGGCTCATTTGTTTCAGATTTTACCAGCAATGGCCCAGGGACATGTCCATGTGGAAGATGAGATCATCCAGGCTATTAAAATGAATAGTGGATATATAGTGGAGTTGGCTGGCTACTCTTAAGTTATATTCATGTTCCAAAGAAAGATATTGGCAATTAAGAAGTGTTAGAGCACGCCTTATTTCTATGTGTGAGTCTGAGAAGTTAATTTTTTTTTTACCATTTATTGTTTTTTTTTTTTAATAAAAAGGTTGTACTCTTAGACCCCCTCTCCCTCACCACAATTCTGCTGAGGGTTTTTGGTGTGGTTACTGGTATTCATTGTGTGGACTAAGAGGCCTCAGTTAGTCTCTGTAGTGGAGGGGTGGGGGAGAACTCAGTTGCTTTGGTTATTCCCACCCACCCTGAGGTTCTTACAATCTTTCTGCTTCCCCTGAGCCTGTGGGCAAGATAGGGATTGATTTAGTGCTACTTTCTCTGTAGCCTCTGAATCTCTGTTTTGATAAGGTTTGAGTGAGCACAGCATCTGTTGTCCTTTCTTTGGAACTGGTTTTCAGGCTAGCCATGACTGCAGTATTCATGTCACTGCTTCCTCTTTAATGACTTTTGGCCAGGGCAGATGAGGTGGAGGTGACCCATCTCATGGGAGACAGTTGGCTCTCTCTCTCTTCTTGATGTATCCTTGCTCTCCCCAGCATTCTCCTCTGTCTATAAAATAGAAGAGATTCTTCAACCAAAAGTGAGAACATTTTGAATAAAAGGGTTAAGCCTAGTTATTAGAGAGAGATATCCACTCTCTTTAGTTAAAGAGCAGTGGGGGTTTGATAACTTTAGTTTAACTTCAAGGAGGCCACTATCCCCTCCCATGGGTGTGTATGCTCAGGAGAAAATGGAAGATACAGTTAGAATCTCAGGATTCCAGAGATATTTGAATGCTTAGTTGAACAAAGGAGAGGGATCTGGTAGGGAGATATAAAATCATCAAACATGGGATGGGGATATTTGGATGATGACCAAGGATGTGGATTCCTCCATCTCCCCAAGCCTTTTGGGTATCTACAAGTGGCTCAGACCCTTCAGAGTAAGGGATAGCAGCTCTACATAGAAAATCTCATCCACATTACAGGTGCCACATTTAAGACCTTGTCCTGCTTTTCAACCCAATAACTAGGGTTAAACTCAGTGTATCCTGACTGAGCTCAAGCTGGGGGTAAGGGAGTTAGTGATCAAAAGGATTCTATAGCCAAAAATTGTAACGTGTTGGAGCCAGGAAAATACTCCTGGGATTAGATTCTGAGAGGTCTTAGATAAAGGTGCTGAATCAAATCCCTCAGCATAGGATCACTTCCTCAAGACATGGAATGTAACAGCTTGGATATAGCTCACAAGATCAGAGTATTCACCAGAAGACAGAGGACACGTCACTCACCAAAGCCGTAAGGAATTTATTATAAACTCTGGGAGAGTAGAAAGCAGGCCTCCGAGATTCTTTTTTTTTTTTTTTTTTTCGAAGTAGGGTCTTACTCTAGCCCAGGCTGACCTGGAATTCATGATTTAGTCTCAGGCTGGCCTTGAACTCATGGTGATCCTCCTACCTCTGCCTCCCGCATGCTGGGATTAAAGGCGCGCGCCAGCACACCTGGCAGGCCTCCGAGATTCTTGAGCAAGCTTATGCCATTTTCAGCGAAGAATTAGATATCCTTTGAGATATACTCATGACTTATTCTTGGACAGAGGCAGCACACTTGACCATAGTGACTCTGGGTCTGTAACGCCCAGTGTGAACTGGGATCTGTTGGTCCACCATCTGTAAAATCATATACATCCAAAAAAAAGTCTATATGACATGGAAATGTTGAATCTGGGTTTAATTTCAAGAAAGATAGGACACGAGTAGGCTGCATAAATAGGCAGTCCAGACCTCCATGTCACCCACCACATTTGTAACAGAACTTTCTCCCTAGATTGTATACATGATCATATTTGCTGAAAACTCCATGCCTCCAAGGCAATAAAAATTGTTGCATCTTGTATCCTCTAACACAACACAACACAACGCAACACACACACCACACACACGTGCGCATGAGCTCACACACACACAGTAAAATTAACAGCCTCTGTAGGTCTCTGAGTTCTGAAGGCAACATGCCTCACATCTAGGAATATCACTCCCATTTAATATTTCAAATAGATATTTCAGCTGGCCAATTCAAAGGAAGAAAAAAGCCCAGGCTTTTTGTATTTGGAAGGCTTGATACTTGGGTAATGGTCTTGAAAGACAGTGGGGAGGAAACATCTTCCCAATAGACATAGCTGTGAGCCATCGCCCAGTTATCCACTTGTGTGGAAGAGTGGCTTAAAATGACAAATACACATCTGGAGGAGTGACCAGCCACCAAGGACCTGGAAGGAGAAAGATTGAAAGATAAGAGACAAAGAGATCCAGGGTACTCGTGTGGAGTGAATACTGAGCACAATGATTTTTGTATCCCACCCTGATATCATTAGGAAGCAGCTGGCATGGAAGAGAAGAAGCACTGAACAGTCATGTGAACACAGTGATGTGATCAGTTGACATTAAGCAGCCTTCCCCATTGGTTACACCAGAACTGATACCATGGGCATTCATAGAGTAGAAGAGACGGAGTTGCCATATTGGCCCAGTAGCAGGAACCTTTGCTTATTAAGTTAGATTTATTTACTGCTTAGGTCTTGATCTGTGATGAGTACCCAAATTGTAATAATATTGAGCGTCTCATATGATGCTCTTCATTGAGCAGACCAACTAGATACTTGCTGACAAGTTGACTACATTGAGACTTCCCATCCTAGAAGAGCCAGGGATTTATCCTCACAGGGAAAAAGATTCCTATTCTGAGGATGCTTTTACTACTGGCAGAGCATCATGGCAACTATATTATCCAGGGACTTACAGGATGTCAGATCCACGGACCTAGAATTTCATTCTGAAAAGCATCTGACCAAGGGATCCATTTGACATCAAAGGGAGGGTCAGAATGGGCTCATGTCCATGTGATCCATGTGTTGTATCACACTGTGTACTCAAGAGACAGCCAGCCTCATAGAATGCCATGGTGGCTTTCAAAACAATGTAGTTACAGTGTCAGCTTGGAAAGAAGCACTGGAAAGAACTAGGTGTCATCCTTAGGAATATGATGCCCTTATTAAACCAGACACTTCTATATGATGCCCTATCCTCGGGAGAAAGGCAACACGAATGCAGGAATAAATGGATGGAAGCAGAGTGGATCCATTTGCCATCTCCAAAACCTCCCTAAAGTGAACACTTCCTCCCCCAGAGGTCACACACGGCACATTAAAATACATGTATGACTGTCACTAGAACCTTTTGAGTCCTGTGTCCAATGACATCCAGGCAGGATTTGGAGTTATGATACAGGTGAAGATAACTTGCCATGTTAGAGGAGGAGGCAAGGGTACTTCCATGAGATGGTGACAGAGAGGAATACTGGTGAGACACAGGTGACACACTTGGGGACTTCCTGGTATTCTTGTCCCATTTTAACTATTAACAAACCTATGGAACAGCCCAGAACTGGGGAGGGTATGGTTATCAGAGGCTCAAATATTTCCAGAATTAAGTTTGATTCTTACTAACAACTAAATCACCAAGATCTGCCAAAGTGAAGCCCCAGGAAGAGGGCAAGGAATTCTGAATGGATAATGGAATTGAGTGGGGAGAAAGGACTGGATGCAGTCTTGAGATCAGTTGTAGTGATAGGAGTTGATCATGTCACTCACTCTTCTGAGGTTCTTCTCAGGAAGAGTCAGAGAAGAGGATCTGCTCAAATCTGTGGAGATCTGAATTCACATGACATAAAGAGTAGACTCTGGCATCCATGAGGATGAGCCTCAGAGACCCCTACTGTAAGGACTGCAATGCTGCTATGCTCTGGTAGCCACTGTCCTAGATTTTAGTCTGCTCAGGCTGCTAGAAAACAATAATAGACCTGGTTTCTCAGACACGACAGACACTTGGTTTTTTTTCTTCTCAGTTCTAGAGAATGAGAATTTCAAGATCAAGGCGCTGGGTAATTTGGTGTCTAGTGTGGGCCCACTTCCTGGATCCTTGATGCCCAACTTCTTTTTGTGTTCTCACATAGTGGAAGACATAAGGGAACTCTCTGGGGCCTTCATGAGAATGGCAACAATCCCACGCATCAGTGTCTCACTTGAGAACTCATCACCTCCCAAAAGCAAATCTACAAATACCATCCCATTGAGAATTAAACATATGAATTCTGGGGAGACAAGTGTTCAACACATTTTAGCCTGTTTATGATAAGGTCTTCCTTTCCTTGGACTGCTCCCAGCCAATGATGAACACTATGGGAATTCAACAGTGAGTCTATTTCAGATGGTCTAGGTTGGCTCAATCCTCCCCACCACCACCTTAATGTCTTACCAAACCTTTCAGATTTTCCGTTTAACCTCCCTTCCTTCTAACCTTCTCTTGAGGGTCAAATTTACACCACGACCACATGGCTCTGCCTGCTTTCCATACCTCCCTTCCCCAGTTTCTTTCCCAGACATTTTCCCTAGCAAAGTTCTTCCTTGTTTAATCCTATTTTGACCAGAGTGTTAATGTCAATGGTTCCAAGTTTGATAAACCTTAGCTTGGTGAGAATGAGACTTGGGTACCAACACTGTCTAATTACCCTGTGATTCCCTGGAAAATGAACTTTTTGGGATTGGTCTAGGTGGGAGATAATATATTAGTAAAAAGTATCTTTTAGAGAAGCATTCAGAATAAGGTGAACAATATCATATTCTTTTGTCAACACAAACTTCTCTAAGGATAAATGAATTTAATCTTTCTTTATTCTCCCTTCTTTTCTTCTTTCCCTCTCTCCCTCCCTTCTCTTCTATCTCTTTCTCTTTTATAGCTCCATTGGCTTTTTGTTTCAAGATCAGGGTAACTGGCAGTGGTTACTCTATAGTTCCATTGTGAAAGCAATTCTCACATAGTTTTCAGTGACTTTTCGTTTGAAATTTCTCATGGTTCGGTTTCAGATAAAGAGCAAATGTTCTTGGAAAGTTTGAACTTAACCAGAAAAGTTATTTTAGACTTATATCTTACAGTAGTTTCTGGTTTTTAGATCTGGAAATCTTTCCTTACTAGTTGTGTCCACTCATAGGTTTGGGTTAATAGTTTTTCACTTAATAATAATTTTTTCCTCCACTTCTTGCACACTTGCATGCATTTGGTTTCATTTCTACAGTCAGCCCTGCACTCCTGAATGAAAGCAGAATATGGTCCAGTTCAGGTTCTAACTGGGTCAGGTCTGTTAAGACTCAAGCCCAGTTTCATGATTTTTTTTTTATAAGGTTGACTTGGGTTTCAAGAATATAATGAAACCAGAGCGTGGGGGAGTTTAGAATATAGTCTAGTCTCAATTTATCTGCTCTTTGAAAACCATGGTCTGGTTTCCACCCTATGAACCTTGATAATTGAACTTAAAAAAACAAAGGAAAACCCAGACAAGTCCCAGAATCTATGTAGCACCCTTTAAAGAACGATAAACTGTATGGGTAGGGGGAGTAGAGTGGCTCTACTCCTCACCTCCAGGCTCTCACCTCAGTCTTAGTGGAGGTTACCAAGTTTTCAGTCTCAGTTACTGGTCACTATGGCAGACTAGGATCTGTGAGTTTCAGACCATGGTGTTTTCATGACTCATACCTTGGGCAGTGGATACTGGAGTCCTTCCACACTCAGGTAAGGCTCAGCTTTTCCATAATCTCTTTTGCTTAGGTCTCAGAGACTTGAGTTTCTGCTTTTGGCCTTTTTATTCTGACCAATTTTCACCCCCTAAGACCAGAAGTGCTTACCTGAACTTTCTCTCCTGGGCACTCTTGTATCACTCGGTAGCCAGATCTTCTACCTGCCTGGATTCCTACTTCCTGTGATCTCTTCACCTGTTTGTATGCAGTCTCTTTCCCTTGGGTTCCAGGACTGTGATGTGTGCTAGGTTTCAAATAAGGCCCCAGCTGATCCCTAAGACAGTTCTGTATAAATAGTGAGTGAGGGCACCTCCTTTCTCCCCTTCTCTACTTGTGTGGCACAGAGCAGGACCACATTGCAAGGTATAATGACTCATCTCTTATTCTAGTGATTAATTAGCCTTTGCTGAAAATGTTCTTGGTAGTCAATACCCTGCTGCAAGCCTGTCTAAAATCTTTAATGGCAACAACTATAGTTTGAATGTGTGATGTTTGTGTAACTAAAAGGTTTTTGCGTACTTATGAAAGACAAACCTCCTCTTGTCTCCTGCCAGTAAATTCCTATAGACTCCTATAGGTTAGAGAGAGAAATATTTATTATTTATTTACTTTTTTTGAGAAAGGGTATCACTCTATAGTCCAGGCTGGCCTGGAGCTACTGAAGCCTAGGCTGGTCTCAAACATGTATCTCCTACCTCAGCCTCCAAAATGCTGATTACAGGTATGAGCCCTAACACCTAACTAAGAAAGGACTCTTTAAATAGGAATATTATCCTGATAGAGAAGAATCAGCTAATTAGTCTAAAATTGATTAAGATTGATTTCTCAATTTTCTATTCATATTTGTTCACGGCCATATATTTTATTATTTTATTTAAATATTTTTATGCATGTGCAGGTGTGTGCAGGTGTGCATGCACATTGCTCAGGTGTGGAGGTCAGAGGACAACCTCAGGTGTCATCCTCAGGAATGCTATCTACCTTTTGTGAGACTCTCATCAGCCTGGAGCTCCCAGGTAGGCTAGAATGGTTGGTTGGTCAGCAAGCCAAAGGATCTTCCTGCTTCTACCGTACAGTGCCACCAAACTCAACATGCTTTGTGGGTCCTGGGGATTGAACTCAGGTTCTCACACTTTCGAGGTAAACACTTTACTGATTGAGCAATCTTCCCAGCCTCAAGGTTTTATTACTGAACATCGAAATTTGTAGGAATTCTCTGATAGCTGATTTGGGCAGTTTTTGCCCCTGATAGTTCAGAGGTTCATCATAAATAGAAAATCATCTATTTTTCCATCATGATTAGTGAATTTTGTTTTATTTCTGTAAAGTTAGATACCAAGGACATACACTCTGAAAATGCAGTCTGCATCTGATGTGATGCAGACTAACTGCCTTTGAGGTCAAGTTGCTATTTGTCACAACCAATATGAGATGGACCTTGAAACCCAGATAGCTTAGAATATACTCTGTAAACATCCTGTTTTTTTCTAAGAATTTCATTGTATGAGGCACGTGTTTAATACCTTGGCTGTGATGACAGTGTGGCACATGCATGCGTACGTCCAAACTCATCAACTTGTGTCTATCAAATGTGAGTAATTAAAAACACATTTTATTTATTTGAAGAGAGAGACAGACAGACAGACAGACACACACACACACACACACACACACACACACAGAGAGAGAGAGAGAGAGAGAGAGAGAGAGAGAATGAGAATGGGTGCACAGGGCCTCTAGCCACTACAAATAAACTCCAGATGCATGCATCATTTTTGTGCCTCTGGCTTTACATGGGTACTGGCGAACTGAACCCTGTTTGTAAAGCACTGCAGGCAAGCAACTTAACTGATGAGCTGTCTCTCCAGCCTGAGTAATTTTTTTTGTATATGAATTATATCTCAATAAAGCTCATTTCCCCCCATTTCTTTAATTTTTTTCCAGGTAGGGTCTCTCTCTAGTCCAGGCTAACCTGGAATTCACTATGTAGTCTCAGGGTGGCCTCAAATTCATGCAATCCTCCTACCTCTGTCTCCTGAGTGTTGGGATTAAAGGTGTGTGCCACCATGACTGGCTCTTTAGATTTTTAAAGTTTAAATTTTTTTTTATCCCTCCGCCCCCTCCCCCGCTCTCCATTTTCCCTCAGTTGGGTTCTTGGTGTTCACTGTGGATTAATTAGAGCCTCTGTCACTCTTGGGGAGGGATGCCTCAGGATATTTCTACCCACTTTGTGGCTCTTACAATCTTTGCACCCCTTCTTCCACAACAGTCCCTGATTTTTGGTGGGAGTATTAGTAGTTTGTTTTTAGTCTTGAGTTCTCTGTGGACTCTGTATTTCTGTTGTTCTGTGTTTCTGTTCACCACCATGTTTGTTGCTGTTTCCCCGGAGGCGGTTGTCAGGCTGGCATTGGGAGCAGTGCTCATCTCGGCTTCCTTTGCAGATGCTTCTGGACCCTGTGAATGTGGCAGAGGTGGCTTATCTTGTGGTGGGCAGTTGGCTGTCTTTTCTTGTTGAATTGCTGGGTCTTGGCTCTCCTTAGTATTCTCTGTCACCCACAAAATAAAGGAGATCTGAGAGCAGCTCTGATTAAAGGGATATGCATATAATTTTGAGAGACATTTTGATGAAGACACCCACTCAGATTGTCCAGAGAACAATGGGGCTTCTCTCTGTCAGTTGTGAGCTCACTGCCCGTGGGATGCTGACTTGGTGGTTCCCAGAACCAGTTCTAAGTTCTCTCTTACTGAGCAGGCCTTACATTTTTTTTTTGGGGGGGGAGACACATGACCAATAAATACAGTTTGTAAAACCAACAGCATACATTTTAAGATTCACCACCTTTCTCTCTTTTTCTTTCTTTCTTCCCTTCCTCTCTTTCTCCTCCCTCTTTTTCCTTCTCTGCCTTCTTATTCTCTCCACCTCTCTCTTTCTTTTGAGACTTGTCAGGATGGCATTTAACAAGTACAGGGATTTTAGGCATCCACCATACATAGCTTAAAGTTTGTCATAACAAGACTAGAATAGTTTATCAACATGACCACACACACACACACACACACACACACACACACACACACACACCATATATATATATATATATATATATATATATATATATATATATATATATATATATATATGTCCCCAGTTGGTGGCACTATTTGGGAAGGTTATAGAATTTCTAGGAGGAAGTGTGTCACTGGGGATGGACCTTGAGATGGTACGTATGGCCAGCTCAAAGCCCTGTTCACGCTCTTGCTGCTTCCTCCATGCTGATGTGAAGATGTGATGTTGGCTGTCTGCTCTGCCATGTTTTCCCTGTCATGATGAAACTTCCCCTTGAAACTATAAGCCAAAGAAACCCTTTCCTTCCATAAGCTGCTTCTGGTTGGGTATTTTGTTCCAGCAATGATTTACTATTTGACTATTTTATGGAATACAATTCAGTGATGTTTAGTAAATTTATAATCATTATCACTCTCTAGTTCCAAGAACGTTTTCATCACCCCAAACTGAAACCCATGTCCTTCAAGCAGTCATTGTCTGTTCTCCCTTCCTGACAGCTCTTGGGAATCAATAATCTGCTTTCTGACTCTATGGGCAGAATAGACAAGTATTCTGTATATCTCATATAAATGGGATCACACATTTGTGTTCTTCTGTGTCTGGTTTCTTTATTTTAATGTTTTTTTAAAATGTTTTTATTTATTTGCATTTATTTATTTGCAGTCAGAGAAAGATAGAGAGAAGAGACAGACAGAGAGAACGGGTGTACCAGGGCATCCAGCTACTGCAAACAAACTCCAAACATGCAGGCCACTTGTGTATCTAGCTTTAAGTGGATACTCAGGAATCAAACCTGGGTTGTTAGACTTTGCAGGCAAGCTCATTAACCACTGAGCTATCTCACTAGCCCCATTTTAATGTTTTTAATGCTCATCCATGTTTTAGTATGCATCTTCATTTCTTTTTATGGCAGAATAATATTCCATTGTAGAGATAGCTCATGTTTTATTTGGTGATTAATGAGTGCTTGGGATGGATCCACTTGTGGCTCTTGTATTAGTGTTGCTATGAGACTCTGTATGCATGTATGATCTATGTATCTATCGCCGTCTCTGTCTCTGTATCTTACACTATAAAATTCTGACTTGCTGATTTGTGTTTGTGGTTACCTAAGACCTAGCAGAAGGTTTGCAGGGTGGGACTTTAAGTTTCCAACCTGTAAGAAATTAAAGCCAGAAGCTACGTTGGTCCAGTAGGCTCTTGATAAGATATGAGTGATGGTGAAGGAAGCCTGAACAAGAAGAGAATTCAACTAGAGTCAAAAACGTGGGGTCTGATCTTTGTTCTGCCACCACGAGGGCACCTATGATTTTGGGGTAGCTCATTTCATCTCTCTAGATCTTTGTGTCTTGTGTAAAGTGAGAGAACAGCACTTACTAAAAGCGACTCTGGTTCTAGAATTCAATGCCCGTGTGCACACACACTCATTATCAGCACACCTTTCCCCATCATCACTCACTCTGCAAAGCCACCTCGGTGCTCCTTTTCTGTGTCCAAGACATGAACATAAGTTTATGATGAACTGTACGAAGAGGTTCAGAGCTTCAAATCACTCTACTATTGCAGTTGTAGCAGGACCTGAAATGGTACAGCTCAAAATATGAAGGCAGTGATTGCATTATCAAGAAACTGAAATAAGACCTCGAGGATGAGATTGTACCATCTATAAATATCAGTCATGCAAGAAATGGGCTCTATCATTTTTGGACATTTGTAATGCCATTCTCTATAGATAGCTAGCAACTTTGGGAGCCTGGTGAGTGGCTTATTCAGCATTAGTAAAAAAATTGGTCACATTCCCGTTTCCTCTTGTTTTCACTAAGGCTAGGAAACAGATGACTTAGGCAGTTTCCTTTTTAAAAATTAACTAAATAATATGTGTGTCTATGCATGTACCAAGTCCTCTTGCTGCTAGAAAGGAACACCAGACACTTGGATCACTTTTGGCATCCAGCTTGGGAATAGAACCACAGCCTACAGGCTTTGCAAGCAAGCACTTCTAACTGCTGAGCTACCTTCCCAGCCCTATGTTTCCTGTTTCATAAAATAGAAATATGATTGGGTTAGCTCATCTTATTTTAAATGGAAATCACACACACTCAATGTACCATACAGGGGAGGTGGTCTAGCGGGCAATACTGGTCAAATATGAGATTTTTCCCTTCCTTTCTGAACTTTTCTCTTTGATGATGAATGAACACATTCTAATGCATGACCCCAGGCAAGTAAGCTACATTCTCGACACTGATTTCCCCAGTGACAAAATAATAGATGTGCCTATTTTGACTACTACTGGATAAAGTCACCTATCTAATAATAATAAGATAGTCACCTATCTTATTTATAGCTCTCTGTATGGCGAAAGAATACAGAATTAAAGAAAAACTCATGCAACTTTAATTTTACTTGTAGGCATAAGAGGAGACTGATAGATAATCAGATAATAATGGCTAAAACCAGACCATATTCATAAATGAAATCACAAGATATTAAAAATAATTCAATCTCCTAAAGTAAGGAGCCTGGGAAATCAGGATACAGATTTTTCCCCCTGGATATTGTTTTGTGCCCACAGTTGATTTATTCATTCAAAAGATTCTGCTTTCATCTCTGTATATATGAAGCTGGGCCAGGCAAGGATTAGTTTTCAACTGAATCAGCCCCTTCATGTCATGCTCTCATCCAGACCAGCAAATATAACTCTCCTTCCCTGACAGCTTTTCAACTTTATCCCCAGCCAGAGGAAAATGCAAACTAAATAGCCAGCAGGAACCAACTCTGTTTCTCCACGAAAGAACATAAGAGGAAGTCCCTAGCTCAGAGGCATCCATTTTTACATAACTTCGTGATATGGATTATAGTTGCCTAGGGACTGAAGCTCAATCTACCCCATGTATTCAAACAGGTTCTGGATCAGTCCATGTTTTTACCTTTTAATGGTCAGGAAGCTAACATTTCTTTCCAGTTACTTTGCATATCATTTCCTTTCTCTTAATTCTCTTCGAAGGGAGGTGATGGATAGATTCTTCCTCAGCAATCATTTACTTCTGTAGATGAGTTTCTTTTTCCTTTGAAGTCTATTTTGAAAGGAGCAGTGCTGCAATTTGCTAATTAACACAAAAACAGAGTACATAACCTTAATTAGGCATGATTATAGGCTCTACGTAATGGGATGTCCTGAAATTGCACACTATGCAAATATTAGACTTTTCATTCTTCCCATTACATCTGAAACCATTTAAGCAAAGGATGTTTTGCAGCAGGTAGCATTGTTAATGTCAGGTGCAAACCTTTCAACCAAAAGTTAGTTTGTGTGTGTCTTAGTTGGAATAAAAGGAATTTTAGGAGAAAAACGTACAAATATGTGAAAAAGTTAAATTAAGCTCAGAATGAGCCTTAAAAACAGGAATTTTATTATTAAGCTACCCCACTCTACCTCATCTGGAATTCTACACTTCACTGTAGGCACCATTGTGAATTATGCAAATTTTGAGAGATCTTTCAAATCCAGTAACCACTAAGAGTACTATAAAACCAATTTGGGTTTTAATTATGCTATCAGAATATAGGATGATAGGAAGTAGACGAAATCACAGTGAATCCCCTAGTCCTAATTTTAGCTAATGATTTTCATTTCATTAACCACCTACCACCAACCTTTAAAAGAATTACAGTGAGAAAAGCAAATAACAAAACTGACTTTCCCTTTCCTAATCTGAAATGACAACATCCAAGGATGTGATACCCTCAGACATTTGAATATCCAACCACAGAAGCGTGCCATGAGAACTACTGATACTAATTCTTAGATTATGTATAGAGTTAAGTGTTTTTTAATTCCATCAGGTAAAAATAAACTTTTGGTTCCAGAGACTGACAAAGACAGAGTCTAATTTTACTGTTAGATACCATCCACTGAGTAAAGATAATGATGAAAAGGGGCCTTCTATAACTACTGAAGTTTGAAATCTCTAACTATAAGCTAATATTTACTGAGCATATGCACATTTTGGGCAGTATTCACTAATTTGTTGGCATAGGATTACTGAATGATTAAAATAATCAGAGAGTTATAATTAGTCATATGTTACAGATGAAGGAGATGAGGACCAGAGAAGTTGAAAAAATGTCTTCTGTAGGAAACAGCACATCCAGGATTTAGGCTCATGTCTGTCACACCAGTGATGCTTTAAGCAGTGTGTTGGGCTCTTAGCAATCATTAATTAGTTCTCTGCTTGTCTCTATTATTTTCTCCAGTGATGGGAATGTGTTCGAAGAGAAATAAAAAGGCCTTAAAGGGATAAGTTGAAACACAGCAATTCTTTATCACCTATTATGTACAAAAGAGGTCCTGGTTAGGTGCTATTTATGAGGTGTGGATGCATGTGTCATAGAAATAGAATTTGGTAGCGGACATAGAACTCCACCGATTGTAATACATAAAACTCATATCATGTAACATATTATTGTACATGTGTGATATAATAGGGGAAAATAAGTATTAAGCAGGAATGAGAAGACAATTATTTAAATTCACATTTTGTTTGGGGTGTCATCCTCAGGAACACTGACTAGGCTCCTTTGAGTCAGGCTTTCTCATTGGTCTAAAAATCACCACTTAGGCTAGACTGGCTGGCCAGCAGGCCCCAGGGATCTGCTGGTCTCTGCCTCCTCAGGGCTGTGATTACAAGTACACAACCATGTCAGTATTTTGATGTGGGTTCTGGGGATGAACTCCGCTCCTCATGCTTGTGAGATGAGCACTTTTGTGGTGGTTGGAATGGAATGTAGCCCATAAGCATATGGGGTTTGGATACTTGGGAAAGTGATGAGCATTTGGGAGGTGGAGGATTGGTGGGAGGAGGTGGATCACTAGAGGTGGACCTGGAGATTTCTTAGTCCAGCCCCCTGGGTGTTGAAATTAGCTCCTGCAGACTCCTTCCCAGGCTTCCTGCTCGGGCCTCTGATGTTTTCCCTGCCGTGGCACAACTTCTCTTCAAGACTGTGAGCCTGAAATAAGCCCTTTCCTCCCATCAGCTGCTTCTGGTCAAGTATTTTGTCCCAGCAATGAGAAGGTGACTGCTATAATCTTACCAAGTATCTATCTCCTTAGCCTCCAACCTTTTATTAAAAAAAAATTAAACTTACAAGAAACTTTTAGTAATGCTTTCATGAACACACACATTCTTTATCTAAATCTATGATTTGTTAATGTTTGTCACTATCACTTTATTCTTTTTCTACTTGTTCCCAACACACACACACACACAAACACACACAAACACATACATGGACACACTCACTTACTTGCACACAAACTTTTGCTGAGTGATTTGTGAGTTACTTTTTGATCTCCTGAGACTTTTTTGAAAGTTTCTATTGCAACCTTCATCTCTTTTTAAAAATGTGCGTGTGTGTGTGTGTGTGTGCGTGTGTACACACACATGTAGGTTTTCACACGTGTGTACTAGGTGCATATGCGTTGATGGGTGTCCATGTATGTGTGGGTAGGTCAGAGGACAATCTTGGTGTTATCCCAGGGATGCTGTCCACCTTTTATGAGACATAGTTTCACACTGACCTGGAGCTTGCCAATTAAGGTTAGACTAGCTAGCCAGTGAGCCCAAAAGGTCTGCCTGCCTCTGCCTCCCCCTGACCCCCCCAGCACTTGGATTACAATTGTGCCACCGACAGCAGGCATTGTGTGTTGGGGGAGGGGCAGTGGGGTTTGGTGATTGAGCTCAGGTCCTCATGCTTGCTAGGCAAGCACTTTACTGGCTCCACAGTCCCTTCATCTCTGCTTAAGTAAAACTGTTTTAGCTCATTTAACAAACATTTACTCATTTCAGGTCTGTGAGATTTTTGCCACTATCTTCATGCTTGTATAAGCTAATGTCCTTAGATGACATCTTTAACCTCAGGTTCCCACTAGCAGCTGCTTATGCATTTCTTCACAAATGACTGAATTCAACGTGGAAACCATGGCCTTTGCTTCATGACTTATTCTTCTTGTCTTCTTCATTCCAATAATCGTGTCTCTTCTTCTCAGTGACCCTACTACAGTCCACAAGGACTCCAGCTTGTTGAGTGGCTGCCATCGGAAAAGCCCTTTATCATATGAGACCCACATGATCCCATTTAACCCTTGCATTAGTCTTGAGAAGGAAAGGCCATTGTCCGGAGAACACCGTGCATCAAGGCAATCGCTGCTCATTCGGCAATTCTCTCCGCATTGGGTTCAAATCTGCTCTGATTTCAAAGCCTTTCGTTGGTGCAGTGACTGAGAGTGTCATCGTCTACTATGGAGGGTTGGACAAATCATGGCCTGGGCTTCCTCCTTTATTACATGAGAAAAATAACAAGTCCTGTTTTGTATTGCTGTTATGAGACTTGAATGAGATGAAACAATAAGTTTCTAATCATAAGACCATAGTAAGCTCCCAAGCTATCAACCTTGCACTATTCCTTGACTCATTGATTATAGATTAGTCCCTTAGGAACATTGCCTACAAAGCTGTCATTACCTCCTTAGACCAGGGCTTAACACCCCCACCCATGACTCACAGGCTAAATTCAACCTCCAAGTGTTTTTATCAATAAGGTTTTGTTAGAAAGCAGCCATGCTCATTCACTTAAGTGGAATCTAGACTGTTTGCAGAGCTGATAAGTGGAAACAGTGACCATATGGTCTACGTTTCCAAACTGTTGGTGCTTGGGGTATGGCAGTGATCGCCTTCCTGGTTTTCCTAGCTTCCCTTCATCTCGTCTCAAACTCATCTTCCTATCCTTCTTTCTGGGCAAGGAGGCATTTCCCTGAAGTGAACTCACTCTTGGAGTGTCCCTGGCTCTCCCTGGAGCATCAGCCCCTCTCTGCCTGGTCCTCTGGCACATGATGCTCTTTTTGTCTGAACCTTTTCTCTTGTCCTCAGTAATGAACCCAGGTTTTCCTTCCTCCAAGAAGCCCTTCCTGATGTCCAAAGTTGAACCAATGGCTTCTCTACATCTTGTACTATATGTTGTTCTAAGAACCACATCACTCTATGGTCTCGTTATCTGCCCCACCACTGCTGTGGGCTCTTCCTGAGGGCAGCCTGGAACCTGAACCACAGCCCAATGGGTTGTCAATGTTTTGAATCTGGGTTGGGGTTTGAAAGATTCTATGAAGTGCCAGGGAGTTAAAAACAAAGGCAGGTTATGAGAGGCTTCCTCGGGGAGGTGACAACTAAATTCTTCAGGGTAAGCAGAGGAGAAAATGAGAGAATGGGAGAAAAAAAGCACCAGGAAGCTTGGTAAAAGTGACCAGACCTGAAAGAGGCATGTTGGAGAAATGAAGTAGGGAAAGGGGCGTGTGAGGGGATGTGAGAAGGTCCTTATCCCACAGAACCCCTTCTGCTGAGACGTACAAACTCCATGAACCCTGAAATACTGAAGCAGATGAATACCATGTTGTGTGATGCAAATGAACTATGTTCATTTGACAGGTTTCTAAAAGTCCTTTAAGTATCAACCATGTTTTTATCTTGTCATCATTCAGTCCTAAGTGCGCACAATTCCTAGCATCCATGGATTCTTGGTAAATGCTTCTTTATCTTTGAAATGTGTGGAACCTCCCAAGATTTAAGGGTAGCCCTCAATGTTTAGTATTCTAAAAATTCATAGACATTTATATATTTAGTATCCTAAATATTTAATATATACTAAAAGCATACTTAAATATGCTGAATGCTAACTATTCTAAATAATTTTGTATTCTTAATCATAGTATTTACTAGATGATTATTGGTCTTGCTTGCAGCTTTCATAAGTTTAAGAACTTTTCTAATATTTGTTCTTAATTATGGATTTTTTTCTCTACATATATTAGTGTATCCATCACTCAGAATAACCCAATAAAGTGCTATTATTTTGAAAATGAGGAAACCAAGGTTTGAAAGATTAAATAGGCTGCTAAAGATTGAACTTCGGGTCTCATGTGTACTGATTAGGGATCTACCATTGAGTTAGGTTTTTATCCTTAGTTTTGGACTTTATGCTGAAAATTTTTCATTAGAAAAAAAGTTCAATCTTTTTACAGAAGTTTAGAACCTCTTGGATCATTTGGGGTATGTACCTTAGACCTTCTCTAACTTTATTTTGTTGTTGTTGTTATTGAAGCTTATAGGAACATAGGAATTCTTTCCTAATCTGCAAAACCAGAGAGGGTATTGTGATTTAAAATTTTTTCTTTCAACAAAATGCTGAATGAAGTTAGCCAAAATAAACTCTTATTATGAAGCACACCAAGAGGTCTTTAGAAGCCTGGAGGCTTACAGCTAGAATAGTTTCTATAAATGATGCCCACAGATTCCATCATCAAATCAAGGTCTGGGGCTGGTAATGGGGATGGCAAAGAAATGAACTGGTCCTTAAAGATGGCCATATGACTGGATAAAATTGGGATTTGGATTTAGAGGGACTCCAGGAAATTCTCTTCTCCACGACTCCATTTAGTTATCCATATCCTCAATGTGGACACGAAGCTTCACTTTCGAATTGAGCACATTTTCCACCCATGGATTCGCTTGTTTTGTTCAGTTTTACTTTGAGTGTTTGAGGTTGTCTTTTCGACGTAACAGCTAAACCCACGGCTTCCTTTCTCGTCAAACCAAAACAAAAAGGCTTTCTATTCAGATGCCTTATGTGTGTGCATATATGTAGCACGCACCTGTGATCAAAGCCGTCTATATAAAGCCCTTGAATCTGTGTGGGTTCAAACACATTTCAAAGCCTCAGGATCCTGAAAGATTTTACTCTGCTTCCTGAAGACTCAAACACTGTTCCCACAAAGCATGGCTTGTCATGGAGTCCAGAGGTTCAAGACTCTGCTGGAGCTGGCCTCCAAGACCTGGCCCCCTGTGGCTCTGCTGGTTGTTCTCTTCATCCCTGACCTGACTGAAGGTGAGTGGAGCTTCTGGAGCATGAAGTGGAGGAGGCATTCTCCCACCAGGTGTCATTTCTTTCAGTGGCCCAGGCAATCATTTAGAGCAAGGCAGAAGTGAAAGGTGAGCTCAGCTCCAGGCTCATTGGCTTTGTTTGCTGAGGCAATCAGGACAGCTGCGATTTAGCCAAGCAAATTAGCAAATCAGCCAAGGCATAGTTTATGGCAGTGCCAGGGACTCTGTGAGCACATGGGAGTTGGCTTGGGGGACAAGGGCAGTTTCAGATACTTCCTAATGCTCTAAGAAAATGCTGCAACATTAAGGGACTTAGAGGAAAAAGACACCCCAACCCTGAACACATTTTATGTTATATTAGAGTCACCTCAAAAGTTTCTTCTTTTAAACTGACGTATAATAAGATAGGAGCATCATTCTTACTCAGGTCAAGTTTTAAAGTCCTCTTAATCATTTCTGTAAACTAGTTAGCTAATTGCTTTAAGGATGAAATAGTTTGAAGTTAAAAAAACAAGAAAAAAAGCAAAGGAAGACAGAGGAGGGAAGAAGAGAGGGCAAGAAGACAGGGGGAAGGCAGGAAAAAAGGCTGGATGAGGGCAGGAAGCAGGAAGGAAAGAAGGAAAGAAAGCATCAGTCTGTTTGGCATAAGATTCTTAACTGTTGCCTGTCCTGCATGTGAATTTCAGGTGATGGTGTCTGCTTTTCAGGTGAAATAAAGCTCTTTAGAGATTGATATTAGGTTTGTTTCATGGTTTAAAAGGATGAGAACTTCTATTGACCTTCACTCCCTCTCTCTCTAGACCTTAGTTAAGAAACCTTGTGGTTTGCATAAAGCAGATGCAAAAAATATTTGATGATTTAATTTTTTCCTTTCTTAAAAAAGTTTTTAATTTTTTGCAAGGAAAGAGAGAGAAGAGAGGAGAAGGGGGGCTCTGCCTCTATCCACTGCAAACAAAGTCCAGCTGTATGTGCCACTTTGTGCATCTGGCTTTAGTGGGAACTGGGGAATCGAACCCAGGTTGTTGGGCTTTGCAGGCAAGTGCCTTACTGCTGAGCAATATCTATAGTCCCTGGTGATTTAATTTTTACTAGAAAAGAAACAGTCATATGCATTCTATTTTACATATTTTGAACACGTTAAGATTAATGAATGCCCTTAGAAGTGTTCCAATTTTATCCCATGGTAGATACTAGTGATCATACTTAGTGGTGATAAGCGAGAGCCCACCTGGAGAGAGATCAGACAATTCAGTCTTCCTTAGGCTTAGAGTCAATGCAGAAAAGAATACTGTTTATTTGGATGAAATGGAAATATTGCTCTCAGGAGTTAATAAGCTAGATGCAAGAAGATGGGGGTAGGTCTCATTTGCTGACAGAAACTTGAATAAGGCAAAGATGCAGAACTCAAGCACTCTAGTGGGGTTCTCACAGGGAAAAGGATGTTCATCAGGTGTCCCTGATGACAGAGGTAAAGCCTGAGCAGGAGCTTGCCGTCTCACCTGGCTGACATCTTGTTCTCTCTTTTGAGGACAAACACGGTCCAGTACAGGTGTTTGTGGGGAAGGCATTAGTGTCTCTGGTATAAGGTGATTTATGGGGGACCCTGGAAACTCAGCCAGGATTGGATCACAGAGTGTATTGAATGCTATTTGTTGGCTTGTCTTTATAATCAATACTAGTTTGCTAGCAAAAGATTTGAGAATACAAAAAAATTATGCAATCTAAATTTTGAGTATCATAGTTAATATTGACCAGATAGTAACCAGGTTAGTTACAGAAATATCATATAATATAAAGACATTTTTGGTAGTGTTGGAGATAGAACTCTGTGCATTCTGGGCAAGTGTTTTACTACTGAGCTTTGAGTTTTGAGTTTTACCCCAGACCTTCTGATTTTTGTTTTGTTTTGTCTTTAAGAAAAGCTCGGGCTGACCTTGAACGCACTGCATAGCCTCCACCTTCAAAGTGTTGGCATTTCAGATATGTATCATTTCACCTGGTTGCAAAGTCATTTTGTAGGGAGAGCTAGACTCCTTTCTATTGGAGAAGCCAGAGGAGAGAGAAAGAACACAGGGGAAGGATAGTGATCGAGTGAAGAAGAGGGGGGAAGGAGGGAGGGCAGAGGAGGTGGCAGTGGCGGCAGGGGAAGCCCACAAAAGTTAACAGCAGGGTTGCCTAAACCCCGAGAGGAAACAACCTCATGCCCTCAGCTCTGTGGCTTCCTAGTCTCACAGCGTGTGCCACTGGGTAGCCTGTGATGTGAGGGAACAGTAGCCAGGGCATGGCTCCTGGGTGACAGGCAGACAGACACATGGGTAGGAGGTTTTCAGGTGAGGAGGGAAGCCTCCTGAACTTGCCCTGCTCGCTAGTTTCTCACTGATTGTAGGGGACTCAGGTTGGGGGGCAGCACAGTGCTGTGTGATCTACCCTCCACTCTACTGCTCGTGAGCAGAAGGAAAGGAAGGAATGACTTGGCAGAATGACATTTCCTGAGAGTCATTCACATCAGTGTTCTTCCTCCACATCCAATGTCTTCAGGAAAACTCTTTCCCAAGAAGGCGATCTCTCTGGAGAGTAGTTGGAAGCTAACTGAGAGATAGGGGATGGGGATGCCCGGTGGGTGGAGAGGGGAAACCTAGAGGAGGGTGATGGTCTTTTTGAAGGGGCAGCTAGGGGCTTAAGGGCAAAACTGCAGGGAGGCTCATTCAAGATAAACCTCCTCTATCCAGAGGGTTAGAGCCAGTGCCAAGTGCACCCACTACCTGGGTCTGGCCATGGGTGGACAGCAGATCACCGAGTTTCCCTTTGGCTTTTTCCACATCAGCCTTGCATGTGACCCAGCCTGCAGTGGTGCTGGCCAGCAGCCGGGGTGTCGCCAGCTTTATGTGTGAATATGAGTCTTCCTACAACACCGACGAGGTCCGGGTGACAGTGCTGCGGCAGATGGACGGCCAGATGACCGAGGTGTGTGCCACGACGTACACAGTGGAGGATGAGTTGACCTTCCTGGATGACCCCACCTGCACAGGCACCTCTAATGCAAGCACAGTGAACCTCACCATCCAAGGACTGAGGGCGGCTGACACCGGGCTCTACTTCTGCCAGGTGGAGCTCATGTACCCGCCACCGTACTTTGCGGGCATGGGCAATGGAACCCAGATTTATGTCATTGGTGAGCAAAGCCATTTCACAAAGAACGTATCTGTCGCCTTGCTGTCTTCTTTACAAGAGAATAGAATTGGTCCTTAATTTGCGGTGATTCCTAATTAGGACTGGGGAAATTCTAGCTAGAAGTTCCCTAGCACATGACTAGAATCAAATGAGCTGGGAAGGTTTTTCATCATCTGGCTAAGGTGGGGCATTTGTTCCTTCCTCGGGATTCTCCTGACATCTGGCCTTGTGCGTGTGATGACACACTGGGGAAGTTATGAGGGATGGCCAGGCTGCCATCACAGTGTGGGGCTGGATAGCCAGGTCTAAACGCTCTGACTTCTCTCTTGTACGTGGGGGAAGACAGGCCCCGATGAAAGCTGTCTTAGGGAGCTGTGATTTGTCCTTTGTCACAGATCCAGAACCATGCCCAGACTCCGATTTCCTCCTGTGGATCCTTGCAGCAGTGAGCTCGGGGTTGTTTTTTTACAGTTTCCTCATCACAGCTATTTCTTTGAGCAAAACGGTGAGTGTGGTGCTGCGAATATATATTTTTTATTATTTTCCATAATTGTTTAGTGGGCCAACAATGTGTTGTTAACCCCAATTCCTCATTGCCCCCCTCCCCATCCCCAGTCAGCTGGATATCACTCCATATTTGATGGGGACACATTTAGTCTCATCTACTGAGCAAGTGACAGTGTCGAGTTTGATATTGATGAGGTGAAGTAATAAATGGAGAGGAGGAAGGACAGGGTAGAGAGCACTGCCTGGGAGGTTTTGGGATGACTCATCTTGTACATGAGCATGCCTGACAGTCAAATGTGTGTGCGCTGCTGCGCAGGGTTTCAGTTTGAGTAACTGTTTGAATAACACGGGGCAGCTGTTTTGGTCTTCACCTTCATGACAGTGATACTTGAGTTACCATAAGATGATTGTCGGGGAAAATGCTGCTGATGAGGTCAGCTGGATGGATTTTTAAAAATATTTTATTTATTCATTTTTCAAGTAGAGAGATACAGAGAGAGAGAGAGAGAGAGAGAGAGAGAGAGAGAGAGAGAGAGAGAGAGAGAGAGAGAGAGAGAGAGAGCACACCAGGGCCACCACCTTCTGGGTCTGGCTTATGTGAGTCCTGGGGAAGTGAACCAGGAGCCTTAGGTACTGGAGGCAAGTGCCTTAACTGCTGAGCCATCTCTCCAGCTTGCTGGATGGATTTTGATCCCCTCCAGTTCCCCTGGAAACTATCTATTGGTGGCTTTCCTGTGCCATCTATAGCCTTTTGTATCACAGCTGTCGCTATCCTGTCTGTTTCAGTGAGCTCTCTTGGCCTTCTCCCTCAGTAAATGGAAGTGTTAATTTGCATTTACCACAGGTGGTAGTGAACAGTAAGCCTGGGGTCAGGTCTCCTGACATGATTGCCTTCTAACAGTTCTTAGCCACCTCTTTGCCAGGCTGGCTTTCCCATCACAAACACAACTCCCTTCTTTCTCTTGCTTCTCTTAGAACTCACCCTCCCCTCTTTATTTCTCTCTCACTACATCTGTCCTTCCGTCTGTCTTTCGACCTCACCCCAATCCCATCCCCTGACCACCACAAAGACACGCTTTTCAACAAGTCTCTGCTCAACCTAGCAGTGATGGGCTATTGCTGTGGGTTCTCCTACCTCCCTGGCTAGGGAGTACCACACTGGTTCACAGAACAGACATCCATTTCTCGAGATGATAGAAACGGTGAACTGACTCAGACAAAGAAAAAGTAATAAGAAGCCCAAGAGGAGCCCAGATTTGAAATATCTCTCTCCAACAGGAGATCTAAAGTTGGTTATCTTATTAAGCTTATTCTACCACAGACAGGATGCAGTCAATTGTTCTAGGAATTTTGGGTGTTCTCCATGAAGTTTCTCTCAAATTCGTCTTCTCTTGTCCGCTGCTCAGAGAAAATGGTTGCCATTTTACATCCAAATCACAGAATTATTTACATAATAAGATTTTTTTAAGGTAGTGTCTCACTCTTGCCCAGCCTGACCTGGAATTCACTATGTAGTCTCAGGTTGGCCTCAAACTCTTGGCAATCTTCCTACCTTTGCTTCCCAAGTGTTGGGACTGAAGGCCTTTGCCTCCACACCAGGCTCATAATATGAACCTCAATAGTCAAATCAAGACAGTGTCCTAGAGTATAATTCTGTGTGTGTACCCAGTATTTTCTGAATCCAATATGGCTGAAAGTGGCTTGTGTATTCTTTGATAATAATTACTATTTCTTTTTGTGCTTGGCAGCTAAAGAAAAGAAGCCCTCTTACAACAGGGGTCTATGTGAAAATGCCCCCAACAGAGCCAGAATGTGAAAAGCAATTTCAGCCTTATTTTATCCCCATCAACTGAGAGACTGTTTGTGAAGAAGAAAAGCCATATTTCAATCCCTAAAAGCTGAGGCAATTTCAACTCTTTTGCTACCAGCTATTTTTATTTGTTTGTGTATTTTGGGAGTAATTTATCTCTCTTTAACATGAAGCTGGATGCAGAATTCAAATTTAAGCAGACTACAATTTTAAAGCAAAAGACCAGGAAAACAGAGCTGGGATAGTTCTGTTACATCAGATCTAATTTCAGAAGCAGGATAACGATGCAGCATTATGATGGTGTGGTCTAACGAAAGGCAGGGAGCCAGGGAGAGGACTCTATTGTGCACACCTTGTATCTACCTGCGAGATGTTTATGGTTGCCATGATCTGTTAAATTTTTACACTGTGTTGTTTTTCTTAACAAATGTATAATTGCATGATGATTTAAAAAAAATACCCACATGGCTACGTGTTAGCCACTGACTCTTGAAGGTTGTATTGTACCAATATGTATTTTTAAATACTATTGTGCATGGGGGTCACATGTACTTTTTTGTACTTGCTGATGGTTTGAACGTAAACACTAGATGACAGTGTCTTCCCATGATGGGTTCTGGGGAGGTTTATTGTGAAGGAGCTCAGGACACTAACACAGTAGGTTGCATACAAGGTCCTTTGCTCACTCACTTGGAAACTGGAGGAGGTTGTACTAAACCGGTGTTGACCCAAGCTTTGGGATTGAACACTCACTTCCTTCCAATGAGTTCAAGGAAGTCAAGCCTGGTTTTTGTGTGAACTCTACCGAACACTGTTGTCCATAAAATGATTATTCCAGGAGACCTGCAGGTATAATCTTCTAGGAAGCTCTTATTCCTTGGGCTCAACTCCTTTAAAACACACAGAAAAAAATGGCACCGATTAAAGAAGGTAGCAGGTGCAGGGAGGTTTCTGAAAACTAACACTGGTTGTGTGTTTTTTAAAACTCAATATTTTCCATGAAAATGTAACAACATGTATAATATTTTTAATTAAATAAAAGTCTTTAGTGATTGTTTCTGGAGTTGGTTTCTATCATTCTTACATCTGAGTGTTTTGCTTCACTTTGGCTTTGATTAGTTTACTCAGCACTTGATGGAGTCTCCAATGTTAAGAATATGAAAGGAATAAATGATGCTTCCTGAGTCAGCTCTTCACCAGCCCACTACCTGCAAACCATTCCTTCTTGGTTTGGTTTCTTCTGTTTGGGATACAATATGGGTTGACACAGACACAGCAGGCTTTTTAAAAATGACATATCTTTCTTCCTTTTCAGGGTCTTCATCTTCTTTCTGACCCAGAGCTTTCTTGGCTCCAATCGCACTGACAGTTGCTATGGCAACTCCAATGTTGCTAGCAAACTCCTTGCACACTCATTTTGATTTGTCTCTGTTGTAAACGGAACACTTCCCTGTGCCTTACAAATGGACTATTTTGCAAATGTAGTGGAAACACACCTGCCCTTCTACATTGCTATCAGCATGTAAGGCTTGGCCTTGGACCACTGCAGCCTTTACGATTCTTGGTTAACCAAGGTGTGTCATCAGCCTGCTTGGTTTCCACTTAAGGTTTCTTATTCTTGACCTCTACATCCTGTTATTGTCTTGTAAAATGAATTTCTCTGTGGTCAGGGACCACCCATCACTTTTTAAAAACATTGATTTCAGTGCTTCACCTCAGGTACACTGACCTAGAATCTTTGGGTCCAGAAATTTATACTTCTAAGAAGTTTTCTCTAGTGCTTCCTATATCTCCATTGAGCTTTTGCATTGTCACTTAGGTATGTAGCTTTCTCTGGTCCCTCTTCAATCTCTGTCTCCATCGACACCTTGGTTCACTCTTCCTCTTTCATTTTCTTCCCCAGAAAGTCCAATTCCTAACAAACTGTTGAGCCAGTATGGTAGTAAGCATTCCAAAAGGTATGTTAACTAAAAATAAACAGGTCTTTTCAAAGCAGGAGAGTGGTTATTAGATGTGTTATTATAATGTGGGAGATTATATTTCTTGCTCTCTTGGGCTTTGGTTGGTATCCATGAAGAAAGATCCAAAGTAGAAGCCCCAATGAATAGTAAAATACCATTTCTACTTGAAATGTCTTTAGAAAGGTCACTCTTTTCCACAGTTAATGGAAGCTCTAAATGACAGAGAGGCCCTAAACAAGAGACATCTCAAGTGGCCTCTACAATCACCTGAAATAGTACCATTTGCTATTTATTCCTTGTTCACTCAGTCTTAACCTTGTAACATTAAAATGCTTTTTAATTTAAAGAAGTTTTCCCTCTGGCAGAAGAATTGGGAAGGGAGCACTGCATTTCACTGAGGAGGAAGAAAGCAAATATGAGAGGGAACCACAAATGAAAGCTTTGCCTGCAATATCATCAGAGAGGTGCATTGTCCTCAAATCAGAGGACCAACCCTCTCCTGGCATTTCAGCTTCCATAAGCATCTCTAGCTCTGGAAATAGGATCCTGAGAAAGCCCAAATACTCCACGCATGTACATGGAGCTTGATCTATCATCCATAGGGAGCTTGGGCACTGGAATCACTTATCCAGACATAAATGTAGATGACAGGGTGGGGGGCAGGATAGAGTTACCAGGGGCTGAAGGGTCAGTCAGCTTCTACATGCATGTGTGTCTGCTCATGTCTCTTCTATCAAGGTACCTTCATCTCTACTTCCATCTTTCTATTTCTCATCTCTAAATATCCTAAATCCCCAATTCTCACATCCTCTGAGATTAACCTCATATTTTGCCTCTATCATCAGATTGGCGGATGCTTTAAACCCACATGGATTTCTTCCCTTCTGTTTCACAGACACCCTTGATTTCATCTCTAATGGTTTCAAGTGTGAATATCTTTTTCTGTTCAGTTTGATTTGGAGCTTCTCCAAGATGGATGATCACAGCTTTAGGGATAATGTAGATGCTCAAATTAACGCAGAATCGAGGAGCTAGTGATACAGGAATTTCGGGGCTCTTCACCAATGAACCAATATATTAAATGCAGATAATTTTGGGGTGTTTCCAGATTTTTTGACTTATGAATTTGAAGAATGGAATCCATAGTCCAGAGGATAAGGTTCAGAAAGATTTTATTATAGCTTAGAGCTTTAAGGAGGGAGAGCTTTAAGAGAAAGGGAGCTGAAGGAATGGAAGGATGACACAGCTTTTGCCCAGGAAGTCAAGATGAGTCTGAGGGGCTGGAGAGATGGCTCAGTGGTTAAAGGCGCTTGCATGTAAAGCCTGATAACCTGGGTCTGATTCCCCAGTACTCATGTAAAGCCAGACTTGCAAAGTGGCACATACATCTGGAGTTCATTTGCAGTGGCAGAAGGTCCTGGCATGCCGATTCTCTCTCCTTTTCTCACAAATAAACAAATACATATTATTAAAAAATACATGGGATCTGAGAAGCCCAGAATTTATGAGAAGGAAAGAAGGCAGAGCTCTTACCCAGAGAGGCAAGATGGAGTTTGAGAAACCCTGAGTCCCTTGACACTCAGTTTGGGATTTAAAAAATATTTATTTATTTATCTATTTATTTATAAGAGAGAGAGAGACAGAGAGAGAGACAGAGAGAAAGAGAGAGAGAGAGAATGGGCGGTCCAGGGCCTCTGCAAACAAACTCCAGACACATGTACCACCCTGTGCACCTGGCTTTACATGGGTACTGGGGAATTGAACTCAGGTCCTTCTGCTTTGCAGGCAAATACCTTAACCCCTAAGCCATCTCTTTAGCTCTGGGATTTTTTTGTTTTTTTTTTTTTTTTATGAGCCCTGTGGAGGGCTGCTGGTTTAGCCAGTCAAGTCCTGACATCAAGTGTCTAGGGTCAGGATTTCTTGAAAAAAGCCATCTTCTCAGAAATCTTAATTCTCCAGGCAGGATCTTCTCAGAAGGGAGTAGAAGGACTTCTAAGGGGAGAGATAAGGAAAGGTCAGATCTTTCTGCCATTTCTGACCTGTAGTGAAGTGTAATGACTTATCCTACAGGTCCAAGGACAATTCCTGCATTTAGTTAAGGAGAAAGCTGTTCAATTTGGGGCCCTGTCACTCCTAAACTGCCTCACTAGGATATTTAGGATGATGAGAAGGGCAATTGTCTTCTACTCAGAACCTGTCTGTATTTTCTTAGGTCTCCTCAGTCTAATCTCTTTTCCATCTGAAGAACAAAACTCTGTAGGTTAATTCTTGTTTTCTTTCTTTTTGGCTTAAACCTTTAAGCATCTGGAATATGAGCTCCAGCTGGCTACCTTGCCATCCACATTCTACTTTTGTCTCAACATACATTCAATATTTGGTGTGAGTGTCAGGGGTAAATTCTCCTGTTCCTATTCCTGGATATATCTGGGACTGATGCTCACTGAGGATTAAAGATTCCTTCAGGGAGGCAACTGCTTAACGTTCACACATTCTCAGGAGTCCACCCACACTGGTGTACACAGCACAGAGTCTGACAATGGGCCCTTCTTGGAAATCTATGTTCTCCTATGTTCATTCTATCATAGATATCGTACATGAACTCTGAACTTGGGGAACATGCAGATCAGAGTGTTTCCAACCCAGATCCTCCCATTTATAGGATAGACCAAGTAAGTCTAGGTGGGTCTTTAGTTTCTTTCTGAAACTCTAGTCTCACTCAGGAGCCTTACCACCATAGATTACTAAAACTAGTAAAGACCTTGTAAATTCTCATCACATTGCAGAAGAAAATGAGGTTCAAAGACAACAGGAACCTTGCTCAAAGCCAGAGTGAGGCAGGCTGAGAAGTGAGATCTCTGGCTTTTCACATCAAGGCTATGCCCTGGGTGCCACTATGATTATTTCGGGTACTGGGGAGATAATGCTGCCACTCCAGGCTGCTCTCGGCAAAGTGCTTTCCACTCACCTCCACCCCAGATGCTCTGGCTCAGCCTCAATGTGATCATCACCAACACTGTGTTGACTCCATCTTTCATACCTGTTCCTTAACTTTCCAGAACACTAGCAGAAGAGAGCAGCCCATGCTCAACAATGCTATTGAGGAATGCTGCTGGGAAGGCACAAACCACTGCCAATATGGCCTGTCAGCAAAGCCTGCAGAACCCCTAGAGAGCTTCTAAATTCTGCTAGAAGTTACAGAGTGACTTATCAGGTTTCCATAGCAACCAGCAGTGTTTCAAAAACATGATGTGATTCACACAGTGACATATGTAGTTGAACTAAAAGCAGAGGCTACTCTGGGAAGAGTTGAAGGAAATATGTTTTAAAAGGTGACTTCAAGTTTTAGAGCATAACACCAATGACCTCAGGCCCTGCCCTTGTCACAGGGTGTCATAGTCAGCCACACGCCACTGGGATGAATCTTCAAACCAGGCACAATTTGGGGGAGGAAAGTATTTATTGAAACTACAGATTGAGGGGAAGTTCCTTAACAGCAAAAGAGGCTGGCCCCTCTTTCACAGGTCAGAGTAGAGAGACAAACCCATCACCTACACTCACACACAATAGCAAACAGGCAGGAGGGGGCCAAGGAGAGAATTTCTTCCCCTTTATATTGCCTTAGGGTGGGGTCTTATAATCCTTTCCCAGACTTAATGGCTTCCTGAGTCTCTGGAATTTCCTTTCTGCATGGCCCACACAGGAAAGGATGTTTACTTCCAGCTCCTTTGAGCTTCTTTACATTTTGCCCCTTGCTGAGAGGCTGCCTTCCTGGAAACATCCTCAGAGGCCCACCCAAGATTACTTGAAAAGTCAAGTTGACAACAAAACTTAACCATCATACAGGGTGTGCCATTATCATCTTGTTTCACCTCAACAGGGCCTTAGTCCATGCTGCTTGCATCCCACGGTGGGCTGAATTTTGACCAACTTGTTGAAAATGAGTTTTGTTTTCCTTTCCTTACTAGGCTGGCAACTAAAGTATACTATGTCCTGTGAGCATCTTTTTGTACCAGCTCTTCAAAGTTATCTTTAACCATGTTGGACATTGATGATGGAGAGCTTGGATGTGTGAATTAAGACTCTCTTTGCCATGCATTCCTTTCCTGTGGAGGAAGCTGTGTGCTCCACCCAGAGAGTGAAAGGGAGGTAGGAAGAAAGCACAGAAGGAAAGCACAACATCCCTGCAGAAAAGGTCCTGCCATCTTCTCTATTTTCAGATGATGGGATGAGTTGAGAAAGGTTTTAGTATTTCCTAAAGCCACACAGCTAGTGGGAATGTCAGGATTAGGACTGATGTTTAATTCTAAAGCCTGCATTCTTTCTGAATGACCACATCTGAACTCTGAGTACTCCTGAAAATAGGAAAAAGAATTGGGGATGAATGTTCTAGAGAAGTCAAGTATGTGTCAAGGGGATCAAACTAGTGTTAGAGAAAACATATATATATATATATATTTATATATGCATATATGTATACATGTATATGCACACACACACATATATGTGTGTGTGTGTGTGTGTGTGTGTGTGTGTGTGTGTGTGTGTGTGTGTGTGTGTATGTGTTCCTAGGGATTATTAAACCTAGGGACTAGAAAAGAAATCTACCACTGAGCTATATCCTTGGTCCTTGCAAATATTCCTTTTAATGTGAGAATTTGAGGTGTCTCTGAGCTTGTTGGAGACATTCTTGGCTCTTGGTTGGGCATTAATTAACCCAGGAGTTAGGATGATGGACAGTCATAGTCATACAAAACTGCCACTGAATCAGTGGCCTCCAGGTTTAGACAGATTTTAGTACAGAGCTCAAGAGAAGGAAAGAAAGCAGAGCGCATACTGTAAGGTAGGAGGGAGTTCCTGGAAGCAGAAAGTCTTCTGGTTTCTCTGTTGAGGTCTTTTATAGGAATTCACTGAACGGGGGCTGAGGTGATCTGATATTTCTGGCCTCCAGGAAGGTGGAGGCTGAAAGAACTCTGCAAGGACCCCTGTGGGGAAAAAGAGATAAGGAAAAACCTGATCAAAAGCTATATGTTTAGGGACCTAGTAATCTTACACCCTCTAGTCAGGTATTAGGGGAAAGACCAGATCCTCACTTATGGGCTCAAAGATATTCCTTACTTTTACTTTCAGGGGTCTTGCTACCCCTAAATTGCCTTACTTTGGACAAATATCTTGAAGGTTTTCTAAAGGTGTGCATTATAAAATTATCTCCAGACCAAAAGTTTCAACCAGTAAGAGAGGAAAACAGGAGGTTGAAGGCATTCAAAGATGGATTCTTGGTTTTAGCCCATAGCCTCAGCAGTAGCTCTCTCCCCTTCACTGGTGGATGAAGTCAGTGTTGAAATATTACTGTTCTACATGCCTATCTGGTTCTCAGGCATTGAAGCTTCTCACACTGATGCTTGTTTCAGAGACAGTGAATCAGAAGCAGAATAACAGAAATTGGCTCAGCCTATGAGAAATTTCATTCTCATATAATCTGCACCATGCTCCCTAAAATTGAGGTGATTTATGACCAAAACAGGCCTGAGATAACAGAAATCAGTGAGCATCTCCTTGCATGGATACCTGAGAACCTCAGGACTGGACTAAGGTACAGAAAGATAAGGATCAGTAGGTGAGGTTTGGGGCCTGAAAAGAAGGGTGGTCTCGAGTGATCAGTAGGTGAGGTTTGGGGGCTGAAGAGAAGGGTGGTCTCTGAGTGGGAGCTATGGGGTCCTGGAATATGTCAACAACACACACTGAGACAAAAAAGTAGAAGACTAAGATTTGAAGATTCATGCTTCCAAGGGTCAATGAGATGGACCAGTATTCTGTATGGAGGGCTGGAGAGATTTCTCAGTGGTTAAGGTGCTTGCCTACAAAGCCTAACAACCTGGGTTCAATTTCCCAGTTTCCACATAAAGCCAGAGGAACAAATGGCTCATTTTCTGGAGTCAATTTGCAGTGGTTTGAGGTCCTGGTATGCCCATTTCTCTCTCTCTCTCTCTCTCTCTCTCTCTCTCTCTCTCTCTCTCTCTCTGTCTTTTTATCTCTCTCAAATAAATAAAATCATTTTTAAAAAGCATTTCATAGAGCCACATGCTGCAGAGAGGACTTAGAGAAACCCCAGACAGAACCAAGGTCTGTCCATCTGAGATCATGATGGAATTAGCTATGTGGAAATAATTTCTATCAGAAATTTAAGTGTGGGAATATCTGGAACTAAAACAGAAGAAGGATTTTCCTATTTGGAATGGACATTAAACACAATGGTTCCACCATGGATCAGTGATGGTGATGATTCCACTCTGGATCCATCAGCATCCGGGAACATCGCAAAGGAACTGCTGAGTGCCTGCTGTCTCCAAACTGAGTTGTATTAACTATACCTGTGCCAGCTTGGATGTTTTCAGTGTTTGTCATTTGTTCTTGAGAAAACATTACATAAAGACAGTAACAATGGGTTGGAGAGACAGATAGCTCAGCTGGTAAAGTGCTTTTCTTGCAAGCACGAGGACCTGGGTTCAATTACTAGTACTACATTTAAAAAGCAGAACATATAAAGATAGCATGATGGCTGTATTAAAGGGCTGTCATATGAAAAGGGAGATTATATTTGCTTCACGGGTTTCAAGGAACATGTGAGTAAATAGGAGCTTGGTATAATTTCTCTCCCTATGCTTGGCATGTGAGTCAGGAAGAAGGTATGGGATTTTGTCATGTTGAAGACTGTCATGTTGGGGACTTGCTTGGTGCAGAATGAGGTTCTGGGTCCCATCATTAGCTGGTGAGTACGAGAAAGAAATCAGGGGACTTGGAGGAGAGGTGGATCCCTTGAGAACTGGCAGCCATTGCCTTGACTGCATCTGAGACTTGTGATAGGTTTAGCTTCTATTCAGGCAGGTGTCAACAGAGGTTGAACTTGGCAGACGGGATGTCATAACAGGAAAGAATATGGTAGGAAATACCTGAAATCAGATGGCTGTTGACCTTAGAGGGCCAGCTGGTCTGCATTAATTAGCATTGCTGCCAATACATAGCAGTATAGAAAAAGGATCATATTCTTGGGGGAAGTTCGAGGAGAATGAGAACCTCTCATTGTTATGGAGAACTGGTAATCTAGGCAGGAAAACTGAGGCCAACATTAAGTTGAACTCCATAAATTAGAGAAGACTAGGTCCTTTTGCAGAATTTGCTTGGAGGTCTTGCTGCAGACTGGGTCTTGGAATTGACCACAGGACCAATGACTAGCCATAGACTAGAAGTGTTTTCAATATTCTTCTCTAAGGAACACAGTTGGCACTTAAGCTGACACTGATAACTGCAGGGATTCTCACCACTTCCTGTCTTTTCTAAGGCCTAGCTCAAATGACCCTCCCTTTTCAAATCCTCTGCAACCTCACCCATGGCTACTCTCACTTCAACTGGTTTCTTCTTTCTCTAGCAGGCCCTTGCAGTGGCCATGGGTATGGCCTTGTCCAGTCTCAGACTGAGCTCACTGTGAGCAACAAGAAAGTCCTTCTCATTTATGTCTACTCAACACTTTAGATGGGAAGGTACGACTACTATGTTTGCTGAACAATTTGCCTAAGATTTCATCATGGTAAATGGCAAGATTCATTTGGGTTCAAGTAAGTCTGGGCTCTTTCACTTAAATTCTGCACTCCACGGTGTGCCCTTCAGCATGTTGGCACAGGCTTAGGTAGGAGGAGAACAAGGCTTCTTTGTGAGCATATTCAGACATATCATGAATTTCCTGGCTGTTCTAGAAGCAGAGTCCCACCGCTCAGAAATTTCTATCTTCTGTAGTGAATTATGTCCACTGGGATCAAAGTGGTCTTGATGAATCTGACTTTTGACAACTGTTCTAACACTATTGCTTTTATTCAGCAGCAGCTGAACTATTTCTGTCTAACTTGGCTGCCCAACCTACAAACTGTTTCAAATCAGATGTCTCTTTTGCCTGGTGAAACTGAGAGAATTATTTTATAAGCATGCTCTCTGGAAAAAAAAATAGTCATTGGAAATTTTTAATAAAATTACATGGTAGAAATAGAATTTTAAGTCATGAATTGGAAAACATGGTGCAATCTTTATTCAATAGCCTGTACAATATTCTCTAACCACCTGTGGAAAATTTAGATATTAAATACAACCTCTTCATAAAAACAAATGTAATGTCTATTCCAACACAAAGAAAATTATTTGCTTAGGGTTTTGAATGAAAAGAAAACTTTAAGAATGTTTTTATTAAATGCTGCACATTTATAAGATAGATCTGCTCTGAAGTCTAAATTATATTTAAGAGTGAATATAATAGGGGCCAACGTGTGAGGTTTAAGTTTAGTTTTCCTTTGCACGTATTTGATTTTTCAAATGTGGCATAGATTTACAGTTCTATACATTTCCAGTTCCTCACTAGGCTTCCTATAGAATATGGAACATGAGCAGAGTCAAGGTGTTTATAAGATACTGGGGTTTAAGGGGGAAGTGGCCAAGGTGGCCCCCTGATATCATGCCTGGTGAAATCCCTGAGATCATTTCTGTAGAGCTCTGATAGGCAATTGTCTCTCCAGAGTCAAGCAAGGAGTCCAGGGTTCTGCTCTGGGTTGTGCTCTAAAAATGGGCTCTAACTGATTTGCAGCAGCCCAGGCCTGGGTTAGTTTCTGTTTAGCCACTTTCTTCCCTTTCCTGCAGCTCCAGCTCAACTCTAGGCTCTTGAATTCGTTCTTTTGTTACCTTCCAATAATGTCAGCTGTTATTTTTAACTCTCCCAGTTATGTTTCGTGCATGTTTATTGTCTCCTCCAACACACAATGACCTCCCTGAGGAATACTGTTACAGTATAGAGGCTGTGTGGAATATAGTTAGATTATGGCTGTGTAACAGGTGATTGGAGCTTGTTTTTATCAGTACTCTAATGTCATAATGTCCTCATGTATAAAATGAGGCTGCTGTTAAATGAGTTAGGTTATATAAAGTGCTTACAATGGGCCTGGCATGAGATAAACACTAAAATATTAGTAAGTAAATGCTATATACCTTGATTACTTCTTCATGACTTCTCATGAGGATACTTGGGTACAGTGCCTAGCAAAGAATATTTTTACATTTTTCCTGCATGCCTCCCTTTATTGACCTATCTCTTCTTTCAATGCCTGTTAGGAAAACAAGAGCTATTGAAATGAGACCCAGCCTGGTTAAAACGGACATGCACATTAAGCCTGGGCAAATGAATTCTCTATCTCCTGGTCATTTTCCCTTTCCTCCTTCAGATCAACTCTCTCTCATTCTGTGCCTGGAAAGCTGACCTGAATAGACTGTGCATTTGCCTGCCTGTCCTCTGGCAGCCAGCTGGTGGAAGCATCAGCAGGAATGGGAGAGTCAGACAGTGGTTGAGCACTTCCTAGTCATGCTGGTTTTGACCCAGCATTTAGGACAGTCCTGGTGTCTTTCCTTGAACACCGATCTGGTCAGGTGGCTCTTCCTCTTCTGCTGTCATTAATTTCCAGTCACTATTTTCCCCTTCTCCAGTCCTAGGGGAAGGAAGGAATGTTTACTCTTCTTGGTCACTGCAGGTCTCAGAGCCCAGTTTGTCCATATTCCTTTATAAGAGGTTCTTTTATTCAAGTTTCTTGGATGGGTGGTCTGAGGTAAATTCCATTTGGTGATGAGTTCTTACTTAGCTGGAACACTATAAACACTTGGACATGTCCTTTTATGCCTATGAATTTCATTCCCTGCACTAAAGCTTTAAGAACTTAGTCATACTGCTAATCTCCAAGGTCTCCTGAAGGTTGAGTCTATAGAGTCTATCATTAGAATTTGGAGAGACCTTGTTAAACTTCAGAGGTTTTCAGTTATTAACACAATGAATTTCTATTAAGAGAAAAGTGCAGAGCAGTGTGCTTTGGGAGTAAAAACAAATGATAGAAACTCTAGGTGATAGGTGTCCAGCTAAGATGTGTAAGTAGATCAACACAAGAACCCAAGATGCATAAAGGGCAGTAATCTGGGGGTGGGGATGTAGTCACAGTGTGAGCTGAAGGTAGCAGAAGCCAACTCCAGGGAGCTTCTTGCCTCTGCACATGGCAGACTTTCATGCTATGATTTGGTTTGGCCCAATCACTTAAAAATTGGGAATTTAATAGATAGAAATGTAACAGATTGGAATCAGAAGATAGCTTATAGAAAGGTCCATGTTTCTTTTCTTCCTCCTCTGTAGAATTAAGGAGCAATCATCATTTATAGAAAGAAATGTCTTAAGTCCTTATGTCTTGCAAATGACTATGTTGAATGTCTGAGTCCATTTTCTGTTACCATATTAAAATATCTGAGGCTCAGTACTTTATAACAAAGTTCACAATTATTTTGCTCACAATTGTGAAGTTCAAAATGTCCAAGCTTAGGTACGTAATGATAACCAATGAAAAATTTATATTGTTTCTTAGCATGGAGGGATGGCATTGTATGGAAGGAGTATATGCTAGAAGCCCATGTATGCGAAATCAGATACCTGAAGTGGCCCCAATTTGTAAAAGTCTGCCTACGTGGCAGTCAACCAAATCCTGAAAGATGGGCATTAATTCCTTCTGATGATGGTGCCCCTAGTGACAAAATCCACTTCCTCTTAAAGTTTCCATTATCTTTCAATACTGTTAAGTTGGGGACCAAGACTTTAGCATATAAAGCTTTGGGAGAAACCACACCCAAACCACAGCAATTAACAAGTGACATCTCAGTTAATCATGCATATAATCCTGGTCATATAGTATAATGCCAGTAATTTGTTGTTCCTGGTGGCATTAAAGTATCTGAACACATGTTACTTCAGTTTGCTCATCCCCCCCACTAAGATTGTTGGGACAATGACAGTGACACAGGGACCTACACAGAGTAGGTTTGCAGTAACTATTTGTAATGGAAAGACATGTGCCTGATTGAATATGGAAATGAGGGCCTATGATGAATAGAAGGAAGAACTCTGAAAGGAGGAAGGTAGGACATTTACTTTATAGGTACGAATCTGAAATGTGCTTCTCCGGAAATGAGAAAATAAAAAATAAGTGGTCATCTGAAATTCTTCATTTTTTTTAAATGGAAAAATATTTTATTTATTTATTTGCAAGCAGAAAGAGAGAGAAAGAGTGGGTGAACCAGGCCTCTTGCCACTGCAAATGAACTCCAGATACATGTGCCCCTTTGTATATTTGGTTTTATATGGGTTTTATGGAATTGAACCTGGGCAGTTAAGCTTTGCAAGCAAGTGCCTTGAACTGCTCAGCCATCTTCATGTAAGTGGTGTCATGCAATATTTATCCTTTTATGTCAAGTTTATTTCACTTACTATAATGCCTTCAAAGTTTTGCATGTTTTAGAACTCATTCATGTTTAAGAATAAATAATATCCCTTTATATGTGTGCAGTATATTTTGCTTATCAATTCATAATTAAATGGCTCTTTGGGTTGCTTTCACCCTTTGGCAACTGGGAATGATCCTGCTATTAACATAGATGAACAAAACCAGTTGGAATCCTTGTTTTCAATGTTTGGGGTGTTCATGAGGTTTGGAGGACTACATGCGCTTGATTCAGGTTTCCATAACCTGATAGTAGATTCTCTAACTTTGGTAGTGTGGTAGTTTGACTGAATGTCCCCCAATATATTTAATAGATTGTCTCGCTGGGCGTGGTGGTGCATGCCTTTAATCCCAGCACTCGAGAGGCAGAGGTAGGAAGATCACCATGAGCTCAAGGACACCCTAAGACTACATAGAGAATTTCAGGTCAGCCTGGGCTAGAGTGAGACCCTACCTAGAAAAACCAAAAAAAAAAAAAAATTTGTCTCCAGCCTCTTGGTTGGAGGAAGGTGTCACTTTAGCCTGGCCTCCTAGGGTATTTTTAAAGTGGATGTAAAACTTCAGTGATACATATGTAAAGAGCAGTTGGCGCTGAAGTCTGGAAGTCCTGCTGTTTTTGTTAGTTGGAGTTGAAGTGTGCTGGCTGGAGGTGATGGGTTTCTCTCTCTGCTTGGAACTGTGAAATGGGGCCAGCCTTTTCTTGAACTTTCCCTGGATCTGTTATTTCAATAAATACTTTCCTCCCCAAACTGTGCCTAGTTTGGAGATTCATCCCAGCGGCATGTGGCTGACTACCACAGATTTGGTACCAGGAGCGGGGTGATATAGCTGAGATGAATTTTACCATGTGGATTTTGGTCTTCTGGAACTTGTGTCCTGGAGGAATGGACATGGACTTGCTGCTTGCAACTGAAGATGCCTTCCAGAGCCGTAAGCCACATTTTATAGACTATTCTTGTGAAAAGTTGGATATGCTCAGTGCAGAGAGAATTGTATTTGAGGCTTGGCTTGTGAAGTTTCTAAGGGGAAAGAGAGACTACAAAAAACTTTAATAAAATTCTGTGCCTGGACCAAGGAGTGGATGCATCCTACTGCCCATGCCCAGAGAGTCTGACCAAGGTTGAATTTAAGTATGGGCTGCTGTACTTGGCTATGGATATGGAACTGAGAATTTAAGATTTAAAGTTGGAAAAACCTCAAAGCCAGTTTAACTTACTGGCACAGAGACTGGCTTTTGATTATGGCCCAACTGCTTTACATTGAAAGAATGGAGAGATGCCTGAGGCGTTTCCACCCAGGAAGGACTGAATGATGGACTGTGCAAACTCTTTGGAAAGGAAATAACTGAAAGGAAGGAATCTTTTCTTCAAGATCACTATTTATTTTGTCCGTGGATTAAGAACATGGCTGTGTTCTGCAAACCTGGTGTTGCTTTTGGAAGCATGAGAAATGCATGCATGGAGTGGGTCATGAAGTACACACTGTTCCAGGAGCCACTGCTGAGATGCAATATATAGAACAGGGCATGAAGTCCCTGATTGGCAAGTGAAGCCATTGGAAGGTGGACCATGGTTTACAATGGAGATATGAAAATGTTTTGGATATACCAGCACTGTATAAGGGCTACCATGGAGAGCTGTTGGCTTGGGTTGGAAGTTTTCCTAGCTACTCAGCCAAGCTAGAGAGACAGAATAAATAAAATCTGGAGACTTTCAGCCACTGTTTGTGCTATGAGTCTTGAACTGCAGATATGGATGTTTGCTGATGTTTGTTGAGTTTACATTCGCCCAGTCTTTCCTTGTTATGCCTCATAGCAGTTGGAAATGTTTACTCTGTGCCATTACATGTTAAACATTTATAACTTGTTTTGATTTTACATAATTTACAGTTAAAAGATAATTTTAAATTTCAGATAAGATTGTGAGATCTTTAATGTTGGACTGGGCATAACATAGATAGTTATAAATCTACTGGGGGGGGGTCAGGGGTGGATTGTGGTAGTTTGACTGAATGTCCCCCATTAGATTCAAAAGTATATTAAAGATTTGTCTCCAGCCTCCTGGTTGGAGGAGGTGTCACCTTAGCCTGGCTTCCTAGGATATTTCTAAGTTGGATGTAAAATTCCAGTGATACATATGTAAAGAGCAGTCAGAACTGAAGTCTGGCAGTCCTGCTGTTTTGTTAGTTGGAGTTGGAGTGTGCTGGCTGGAGGCGATGGGTCTCTCTCTCTGCTTGGATCTGTGAAATGGAATCAGCCTTTTCTTGAACATCCCCTGGATCTGTTATTTCAGTAAATACTTTCCACCCCAAACTGTGGAAACTTGGAGATTCATCCCAGCGGCATGTGGCTGACTACCACAGGTGGTGACATTTTTGATGCTCCTTCTCACAACTCTTCCTTGGTTGAATGCAGAGGGGTTCTGTTTTCCTCACTGACAGATACCTGTAGATACCTGTCAGCCTTTGTTCTTTCTCCTCAGTTTTTTTTTTCTTTTTTTGGTTTTTGAGGTAGGGTCTCATTCTAGCCCAGGCTGACCTGGAATTCACTATGTAGTCTCTGGGTGGCTCAGACTCATAGCAATCCTCCTACCTCTGCCTCCCGAGTGCTGGGATTAAAGGCGTGCGCCACCCCGGCCAGCTCTGAATTCTTCATATTTTAAAAACAAATTCCAAGCACAAAATTCTATAAAAAGGCCCTCAAATGACTGGAAGCTAACCTGATTAAGGTCCACACCTGAGGAGAGGGCTAGTTAAAAAGGGAAGGGGCAAAGTGCAAGTGCCTCTTTGCTTGGTGATTTGGGGAGGAGGACTATGTGTCACTTAGAATGATGAACTATGGTTATGTCTACATGTTTCCAAAAGTTGGTTTCAGAGAAGACTATCTAGTCTTTCTAACTAGAAGATGACCATTTGAACATGTGTTCAACATTTTGGTGTCAAACTTTTCAATTGCTATTGGGTGATAAAGGTCTGGTGTGGAGCGTATCTTGAAAGAATGCCTGTTAAGGTTGCTATCTTGGAATCATAGCTGGTTCACAAGGAGGAATTGGAAAGTCAACAGGGTCTAGAAAGGAGAATCTAGAAAACAGAGAGAGCTTGCCAACTCTGAACTCTATCTCCATTCCTAGCTAGCTGCAGCTTTGTGTGAGACATTTAACTTCTCTGAGTTAGAATTTTCTCGCTAACTTTCATTGGAGGAACACGTTTCTGTTTTAAAAGTATTTTCATGTACATTGGTGAAATATAATATTCAAAGGAATTTCTTTAACTGCAGTAACTTCCCTAAGAAGTGTATAGTGTTACATGTCATGATTAATGAGATAGAGGAAAAAGTGAAAGAAAAAGAAAGTTTTTTTTTGCTGGGTGTTGTGGCATGCACCTTTAATCCCAGCACTTGGGAGGCTGAGGGAGAAGGATCATTGTGAGTTTAAAGCCAGCCTAGGCTACAGTGAGACCCTGTCTAAAATAAAAAAGAAAAAAATAAACTAGAAAGTTAAGGTTAGGGATGCTAACTAGCTCAGTTAAGAAGCAGTAATATCTGGTTCTATCTATTATGGTATATTTGTCTGACTCAACCTATTTTAGGCTTCATTTTGTTGTGGTAGTATCTCTGATTTATTGTATTCTGATAGGAGCACAAATGTTAATATAATTTTGTTCTGTAAGTTTTGAAATTAGAGAGTCAACTTTATTTAACCCACCTGTCTTTGGAGATACTTCTTGCCAGAACATTAATCTTTACTACTGAATAAAAGACAAGTCATTTTGTTTTTTAAATTAGATATCCTTCTCTTCCTGCTCTCCACAAAACCTCAGAGCTTTGCTCTCTGAGAAGTATGGAATCTATACGCTCCATAACAAACAAGACCTGAGACCACATACCTAGGACAGTTAGAATGTGTCTGAGCGAGGTCTGCAAACAGAGAGAGGAAAGGAATACAATTCATTTCTGAATTGGTTATCAAATTCTTGTAAGTGACATGACTGAAACTGACAATGTACTTTGCAAACTGCTGAGTCTGTATTTCTCCATCTGTGAAAGCTCAGCATATGCGAGCTTCTCAGCAAAGCAAGAGGGTTTCACCAGCAAGAACTGTCATGAAGTGTTGCACCCTGTGGCCAACCATTTCTGTTTCACCTATTGATTTACAGTGCGATTGACAGGCAGCTTCACTCATTACTCAGATTTGCTTCATGTCATTTCCTTAGCAAAACTGGTCACCACAATATAAGAAAGCACAGTCACATTATTAGTGTGGAATCATTCAAGCTTAAAGGAGCGTAAGAAATCATTTAGCTGAAAACCTTTCATCTAAGAGCAGTCATTCAATTTTCCCATGTTTGAACCCTAATCTCTATCATAAGATACTCTTAGAACTTTCTCTTCATTTCTATTGAAATATTTCTTGGGAATTTCTGTACAGTTGTATGATATACTAGCATTCAAAAGCTTGGGTTGTCTGCACTATACAATGATGCCTTGAATCAGATGTAATACTAAAAATTATAACAAACAGCTTCATTTTATTTAGGTGATAAAGGTATATTTAGCTGTGTTTAGCAATGTAAGATAAGCAAAGCATTATTCTGTCTTCCTTGTAGGAAGAGATGTCTTCTGGTGGCCTATCAATGATTGAACAAGATAAATACATTCAATTTCAGAATAGTCTTGTACTCTTGAAGTCTTATGTAAAGGTATTTTGAGGAATTATAATATATTCAACATTTGTATAGAAAGCAAAAGCACTAAGAATAAATGTTTAATTTTAAATTTGGGATTCATTCTTTCCTTTCAGCATTATGTCTACCTCAAAAATATACTTCTAATAAAAGAACAGCTATAGCTACATGAATAAACACATTGCCCAGCTGAGTGAACTATTCAGGCTGCTGAATAACCAGCCAAGTTAAACAACAGGTGTACAAAACCAGTAGAATGGCATTTTGCCATTTAATGAATTATAAGATGCAGATGTAAGTTTTTAAAAGGGCACATAACATCACCTTGTCCCATTTAGTATGAACTTGCAAAAGAAATGTCACTCATCTATTTGTGTATATATGTGTATTTGGTACCTCATCACATAATTTGATGGCTTTTATTGCTCAAAAATGCCCTTATTATCAGAGATTCTTAACACTCTTTCATGGCGGGGGATGGGAAATGGGGAATTAAGCAGGTCTTGTCACCATATGAAACCATAACATCGTTCTCATTTAGGATTTACTAATTATATAGGAGAGTGCATGGAGAAGACTTATAATAATTACAAGCTTCCTGAGGTCAAATGTATTCTTTATATTTCTGTCATAATCTCATAGTACCTAGCACAGTGCTAACTCAGCAAGTTCTTCATCAGGCTTAGTAAGAGCATGTTGAACTTGTGTTCTTGATAGGATATCTTCCAGAATCTGAGCATTTACTTCTAGCTCTTCAGTAATAGGAGGTTTAAAACTGGGAAGAATAGAGAAGCAGAGACATGGGTTCTTGTAAGGAGGAAGGAAATAATACATGATGGGTCTGGGCTAGTGAGGCAAGGAATGTTGAAGGGAGGAAGTAAGAGAGGATTATTTGGTAACTAGTGCCTGCTCAAGAAGAATTCACAGTTAATATTTACAAACCTTAATACTATCTTTAGCCTGAGTCCAGAGCTCTATGGTGTACTGCTCTGACTTCAGGATCACAAACAGCTGAGTTAGAGACCGAGGTAAAAAAGGAATAATACTTCCCAATATTTCTCATAATTGGATTAGCCATCTGTTGGCTGGAGTTTCTGAGATTCCATGGAAATCACCAACTTGAAACTTCTAAGGGAGCAACCGTTTGTGAGTGGGAACAAACTTGATTCTGTAGTGAGCTGGGGGCTGAGATGCCTGCCCCAACTTTACCATTTTTTGTTTATTCTAATAACTAAAAGGTAAGAAGCATAGCCTTCTTGCTATAGAAATCATGGCTTCTCTAACTCTCACAGCCTTTATGGCCTCAAATATCAGTCTAAAAGAAGAGAGTAAAGAGAAGAGAGAGACATTGGTCAGTTCTGTTGTTTTACCCGTGCTTTGAGACCTTCTGGGATAGCTTCTACCCACTGTCATGACTGGTTAGACACGGATGGAAGAACTCCAGATTGTTTCTGTCCAGCTGCATAGTTGGTGTTTTCGATGGGTAGTTGGTTGGGAGGACTTTCTTAGATTGAGAACAGAAGGCCATCTTCTAGGTCCTCTTTTATCTAGATAACATTTAGATTCAATGATGATGCCTATGAGTTTCTTATTGACTGACAAAGAAACTCAAAGTGAACTGAATAACTCACAAAGACTGTCCTGCCCAAAGAACTTCAGGGGATTGATGGTGGGCCCGCCACACAAAAAGAAGGCATGGACAAAGGGTATGTGATGATTATTTTATTGATTCTAGAATGATCATAATATACCTGTTCAAAATGGCAAATGGTCTCTCTCTTCCTCTCTCACTCTGTGTGTGTATGGGGGTGTGTGCAAGAAAAATCCTTCAGTGTCTTCAGGGTTAATAATTATAAATATTTAACTTTTAGTATACGCCAAAAGTATCTTCAATCCTTAAAGATCAATTATTCACTTATAAGTTCATTATGAGGTAGGAATGATTACTTTCACTTTTAAGATGAGAAAACTGAGGCAGAGTATGGTTCAGTAATTTATCTATTGTCTATGAGCTAAGGAGAAGAGCTTAGCCCAAGGGAGGTCGTTCCATGTCAAAGATGTTCTAGAAACAATGAAGTTAACAGCCATTCAATCAACACAGGATAGGCCAATGAGACAGAAACCAAGGATTTTCGACACAAGGACCCCTAAGCTCGCAACATTAAAGCAGCCTTATTACTCACCCACCACGACTCAGGGAACTGAGCGGAAGAGGGGGCAGAAAGATTGTGAGAGCCATGGTGGGGGAGACGGTCCAGAGGCATGGCACCCATCAGTAACAACACACTTGGGCCAGGAAGACCAGGCTGAGTACTAGGATAACCAGGATCCCTTGCCACAAGGACTAATACAGACAGCCCACGGAGGAGGATATCCAACTGATCAGGGATGGGGAGGGGGGGAATTGGGGAAATCGGGATAACAACTCATTGTTTGCCCACTAAATAATGTAACTCATTATGGACAATAAATATATATTTTAAAAAAAGAACAGAGACAAACACTGCATATTCTCCCTCATCTGTGGCTCCTAATCAGGTTAAGCTTGAACAGTAAGCAAATTTAACATGCCAGTCATGAGACTAAAGACAGGCATGGAAGAGGCTGGTGGAGGAGGGAGTGGGAGGGTGGGAGGAGATATATACCAGACTAAATCCATAATGAATTGATGCCATAGAAACATTACTTTTGAACAGTAGGCTCTAGAGGAAGATGGGGGCATTGTCTGGTAAGAAGGTCCCTGAAGTGGGTGGGATGGAGCCTAACCCTAATACAAGTGGCTCTGAACTCTAACTCCCTGTCCCAGAAATTGGTCTCATCCCACAGTGAGCTGTTGATCAGAGGGACCTATGAGGTCCCTAAAACAAGACAGGCTTATGCCAAAGCTCTTGATTACCCAGCTGAGGTAAAAGAAAAGACCCTGTTGCTGAAGATGCTACACACAGCTGTCAGACAACATTGAGAGACCCGCTGGATCCAGAAAGGAAGCAAGCTCCCAGATGGTAGCCTGTATAGTGCTGGAAGGCACTACACGAGCTGCTAGGGGAAATTGGTCAATGATATTCAGAGAAATCAGGGGTCATTGCTATACAATAGCAACCCATGGTCTGCTATATGGCAGAGACCAGCAAGGCAAAAAGCACTCACTGGTGCTTAACCTAGGCTCTCTGTTTGGCTGAGAGATCCACTCAGTTGCAAGGAACCACTATCTGGATTGGGATCCAAGGTAAATCCTTATGGAGACCAAAAACCCGGACTCCAAGGGAAGTTTCCACTAACTATGGGCCTACAGAGAGGCTATCTATACCCATTAAAATCTTGCCAAATGAACAGTGCTTGTCCCATTTAATCTATGCTGAGCTCATTCCCTGTTGGAGATTCTGTTTGTATTTTTCAGAAGGCAGTTAGAACCACGGACAATCCAATTCCACCAACGGAACCTGAGATGATGGCTGACTCCCAGGGCGGAGATGAACCCCCTAACTCATCATCTAGGGCCCAGGTGAAACCATAGAGGAAGTGGTGAGATGAGCAAGAGTGATGGAGACAAGCACCCAGGATACACAAGATAGTCCAAAACAGAAACCTAGAGACTCTAAAGAGCTCAACAGTAAAGCAGACTTAAATCTCACCCACTGTGGCTGAGGGACCTTTGCAGAAGAGGGGGCAGAAAGATTGTAGGAGCCATGGTGGGGGGGATATCTAGAGGCATTGACCCCTCAAAAATAAAACACCTGACTACTGCTTACACAACTCATAGCCCTCCATCCCATGGAGTATTCCAGCAATCCCACTGAGGAGGGGTCTTAGTGGATTGGAGCATGGAGGAGGGAAATGGGGGTACCAAGACAAGACTTTTCCTACAGAGCTTCTACTTTTCAACAATAAAAAAACCTAGACAAAATAAAAAGCTATGGTAGGATATTCTTTACAATTGAGGTTCAGAATTGGGGGTCAGATATCACACTGATAGCCAAGACCTCTGTCACTATGTGGTCATCAGGGAAAAATGGAACATTTAAGACAAGACAGTTGTATATATATAATGTATCCTTGCTTTAATGTCACTAATTTATTGGAAATCTTAGGTCTGGAGTTTTTTCCTTTTGAATTGCTCTCTGAAAGTAGACAATAATGTCTTGTTGGTCATTTAGAGTGTTCAGAGCTCTTGGCATTCTGCTAAACGTAGGTAGTACAAAAGCAATTGCATGCCTTCCTCCATTCTTTCTCTTTTGTTTCTTTGTGTGTAACATATACAGCAACCAACAAAATCATCTGCAAAGTGTAGCTATGACTTGGAGCAGCAAGCGACATCGCCTCCATTATCATGACTCTGCCATTTTTAATCAAGAATTTCCCCTGTTCTTGCTTTATATCCCAAATTCAAGCCATATTTTTTTAAGAGCAAGGGGAAAAACAGGATTTGCTTTAGAGCTTTAAAGCAGTGACTGCTAATGATGGAAAATGTGAAATCATGTTACGTTCAGGCAAGCAGAGATGTGTAAGCCATCGTGTGAAGTGTGTTTTTTCCACAGAGGACACAAACAGAATCCATCATGGCTGCTGCTCAGAGCCAGTCTGGGGCCTGAGCTTTCATGGGAGGTAGTCACTGCCCAGCTCTTTCTCACTATAATACCTCCTCTTCCAAGTTATCAAAAGAGAGAGGTTTAAGACTTATTTTTAGCAACATGTACTATGGTGTGAAAAATAATGGGAACTCAAGGCTGTTTTCGCTGTTGGCTAGCACCCTGACACGCCTGCTTATAGCTCAGCTGCCAAGGGCCAAAGTCTCACTTTGAAACATGGCACCCCAGATTTCACTGTGGTTCTAAGATGTCAGAACTGTTAACACCTTCACAGTCCTTGTGAAACTGCACATGCCTGCCTGCCTGCCTCTCTAGTGAAAAGGACTGAATTCTTTCAGGCTAGATGTTTAGAGTAATGTGAGGAAATGGATTTGGAAAAAGAAATTACTAAAGGCCTACTCTTAGCTCATATTTGACTGAATCCAATAGTTTTCGGTCTTTCTGAATTCAAACTAGCATAATCAAAGGAAGGAAGGAAGGAAGGAAGGAAAGAAGGGCGTTGTTTTGGTATTTCATTAAGTCATTCAGCCAACTAGTCAGCAGTATTGAATAGGCTGCTGTGTGCCTGCATTGTTCCAGGCTCTTCAAGGACACCCAGTTCACCAGTACTGTCTCCTTAGCAGTCACTGGATTCCCACACATTGTGAGGCAGATTTCGAGTGAATTGCTTGGCAGGAGAAAGTCAACACAACAAGACAGGGATGGCTCTGAGCAACGAATTATGCATTTCACAATTTTCTTTATTTTAGTAACCCAACGTCAGATTTTAATTTCTGACTACCAGCTTTCTTCTGCTGGTCTAGTGGAAAGAGACCTTACCCTCAGTCCTTTCTGGGGTTTTCCCAGATCACTGCTGGATTGTGTCATTGTTCTGGACCTTGTAGAGTAATGTGCACTGGGTCAGGTGCTATCATGCCTTCTATACCTGTCCACTTCCATAGTTCTGCCTTCCTCACTTTTTAGGAATGGTGACTCTTATCCCCTGCTACCTTGCTTGACTTGGGGTAGAGGAGGTTTGAAAGAGGCGTCTATCTCTTCTTCCATTGGCCTGTGGATGATAGAACCAGTTCCATTCCTTCTCAGAGAACTTGCAAACCTAGGTAGCAGCATGAGGAGCCGAGGTATAGGTCCATCCTGCTCCTGGGCGTATCTGTCTTTTTTCTTGTACCCTGGAGGATTCTTTTTAGAGACTAGGAGAAGTCTTGCTCAATTCAAGCTCTTTGAGAAGCAGAGGACTTTGTTACATGTCCTACCTTTTCCTTTAATGCTTTCTTCCTCTGAGGCAACGAAGAATAGGAAAGTTATAAGACCACTGAGGAGGAGTAGAGAGAATGATTACTTCAAGATATTATCCCTCAAAAGCCCTATGGATATAAATAAATGAGAGCAGGGCTGAGAGCAGAGATGATGAGAAGAGCAGATGCCCTCACTTCCTATGGGAACAAGAGGTCTCTGGTGTGTCCAGATGTGGCTCTCATTCTCATTGGTGCCTCTTTAAAACTAGCTGGCACTCAAGGGAACAGCTCTTAGACATGATTGGTTAGGGTGGGGAGGCCCAGAGTACAGTGGGAAATGAGCAAATGACTTGTCAAGCAACTGGTATTTCAAGTATTGATATGGAAAATGAGTAACTGGAAGGAAGAAACGTTTTCTGAAATAATTCCATTTTTATACAATAGAAGCAGTGACTCGGAATCTTTATCAGTGCCAAGAAAGATCATCTAATTTTTTAAAAGGACAGGTAAAATAAATTTTTGTCCAAATTCTCTAGTCCTTGTAAGAATAGATATAAAACATATTCGGGGGAGCCTCATCTTTGGTACCCTCTAGGATATCCTACAAACATTTAACAGTTTGCTTATTTTAAAAAGAACAAACTGAAAAAATTAACGTGTTCATCAATGTCAATACAACAGTATGTTAGTGGGTTTCTTTGTTAATATAACTGTTCCCTGTACTCAGGAGCTAAGATGTCATCTAAGGACTTGCAGGACATTCAGGGAATCATCATTGTTCTCCCAGGCTCAGAAGCCAAGGCCAGCTGCATGGCCAGATGGCCCATGGCCTCAGGAGGCTTATCCTGCTGCTCTGAGAGAACCAGAAGCACATTGGGTAGATAGGAATTATGGCCAGTAGCTGCTACAACTTCAGCTGCTGGTCTGATTCCAGATGTGAGCACAATGATGGTCTGGTTGCCACAAGAATAACACATTCTAGCCAGAGAGAACTGTCAAGAACCTGGTGGTTTGTTTCAACCTTGTGTGTTGTCTCAGGAGCATTTGGAAAACTGGAGAAGCCGAGTTTAGCTATTTCCTTTTTGGTATGATTGGATACTGATGTCATTACCAGCAGATTAGAAATACAGACTCTTAGGCCCTATCCCAAACCCAGGGTCTCAGACAAGATTCCCAAGTGATTTGCATGTGCTTTCAGACTGAAAGCATAGTAGAACGCCAGCAATGTTAACTCACAGTGCAAGGTCAGCAGGCCCAGCGAGAGAACTTGGCTGTAATCATCACTAGGTGATGCCAAGACCAGACTGATACAGGCGTGGTTTCTAGACCAAATTTTGCCACTTACTTCTGCATGACCTTGGGGTAATCACTTCTTTTCTGTAGGCATTGCTTTCCTTGCCTTTAAGATTAGAGGAATGATATCTGACTTACTTTATGTTGTAGTGAGGATCAAATGAGGAACTGCACCAGGAAAATTATATATGAAGTGGATTGCATTTTCTAAATAAAAGGAGACCAATCTGGAGTTATTCACAGCTGCCTAAAATGGAACTGGGCTTTTTGACTTGTGAAATGAGTCACTGAGCCATTCTAAGTCAACCTTGGAGAAGGGGTACGTGACAGGCAAGATACATATGGGTGAGTTCAGAGATGAACTTAGAATGGAGAATTTGAAAATGGACTCAGGAAGACACTGTTGTTGGAGTTAGCAGTGATTCTTAACCTGAGCTGTTCATTCATTGTTTGGGCCCAGTGCAGACCACCCTCACCAGAGACCCCAGGGCTGGGGAGCATTACTATTTTCTCACATGAGTCTAAGATGTATGCAGGGAACAAAGACAGATAAAGTGCTAGATCAGAGCAAGTTGCTAAGTACAACTAAACTTTAAAAAAAATCATTGCCAACTATAGAATAAAACTAGGAAGGAAAAATTCATTTTCCTCTCTCATGCTTCAAGAATTCTTTTTAGAGTAATTTATTTTAGAATGTGATCGTGTCAAGTTTTGAAAAAGGTAATGATCTCATTTTACAGTACCATGAACTCAAACATAAGGTTGTTTTAAGATGTGACGAGGTAGAGCGAGGCATTACAGTTCTGGTTTACTGGGCTTTACAATTGGGACCCATCCAAAGAGGGATGAGAGGATCTATGGATTGGGATTGGGATTCAAGGGAAACCCAGGCAAACCCCACCAATGATCAGATCAAGATGGGCTGAATCTTGTGATTGGGGGGGGGGCGCTTAGGTGCTTGAAGATTCCTCAGGCAACTCTCTGCATGGGCAGGTAAGGTCTTTGGAACCAGGTAAGCCTTCCTTCCTTGCACTGTGGACATGGACTGGGGACACTTCCTTGCTGCCAGCGTCCCTAGATAGAATAACCCTTTGTTATTTCATATTCCTGAGGAATGTGTTCACAAAGTCTTCAGCTGTTAAATATAAGCAGATTCCTTAAGAATGACCAAGCCAGAGGGCAAACCAGAGTCTAATGGTCATACTCCATGTGCTACCTACAACACTCCATGATGAAGCATGAGGCATGGGGACATTGTATGATGTGTCACCCCTGTCTCTGATGTCCACAGAGACTTACTTCACTCAACGTCCTTTTCTTCAACAACCTTATGCCTCCACAGACCCAGCTGACCCCAAGGATCTACGGTGTCTCCCTTTGCCAACTAGATTATCTGGTGGGAGGGGACCCCATCCTCTCACCCCATCCTGGGTCTGTCTGTTCAATCAAAGGATTCTTCATCTTGATACTTTCGGAACCGGCACTTACTGAAGGCACAGAACACACTGACAGTAGTCCATCCAGAGCAATGTGCCCTGTCTTCTCTCCTGCTCAGAGGTTTACTAACTCAGCCCCTTCCGTGCGTCTTTTCTCTCACACTTGTCATTGTGACAACCAATGGGATAATGGAACACAGTTATTAAAAAAGCAAAGAAAAACTAAAGGTTTGTTTTCTCAGTAATTTTCATCCCGAAAAGAGAAAAGGAATGAAAGAGAGATTTGGGGCATTTTCCTTCTGTCCCTTCCACTTATCATCTGCTTGTCATAGCTCCAAAAAAAGGTTAGGCAAACAAGATGGCATTTCAGGGGCCTGGAGACTTGGTCCTTCCTTGTTGATCTAGCATGCTCAGGTAGGAGAGGGTCACACACACACCCATTTAGAAGATTTTCAGGTTCATAAGAAATCTACAACCTAGAAGGGTGTAACCGATTCGATCTCCAAAACAATGGTAATTAACTGACTTCGTTTTAATTTTTTAAAAACAGGATATTGCTGCTCAGGTGTGTTACTCTTGTGGTATCACTGGGTGTTCTCCCTAACCTAGTGCTGGCTCAAGCTGTAGAATCAAGCTGTCAGGCGGTGCTATCTCCTCCCTGTCTCTGAGCAGGCTTTCTATGCTGTCTTCCACCCGATGGTTCTCATGTAGCCTGGGTGATGAACTTGAAAGATAGTCTGTTGATCATTCAGAGATTCCAGAGAAAATTTCAGCTCAATCCACAAGTGAAACCATCCCTTTCATGAGGCCTCTCTTGATTTCTTGAAACAGTTCCTCATCTGTCTTTCACTTCCCATTATAAAGTGCTGATGTTACATCTTTCATAATCTTTTTACTCTACATACCTCCTGTAGGGCTTCTTACTCTGTCTTCCTGTTATTTTTATCTTTGAGCAATTATGGGGTGCTAGGTTGTCAGTGTCAGTGAGCCCCAACCAGCAGAGAGGCAAAATTCCAGTTGGTCAGGATGGGTCTCTTCTTCCACACTGCTTTTATCATGCCCTTCTGTCTGCGTGCTCCACTAAACTTGTGAGAATAAGACTTGGGGAGACTCTAAGTGGCTCCTTGTAACCAAACCTTGAGGGCCCCTGCTTTCTAGAAAAACCACAAAGATGTAGCACTTCTCTCATGAACCTTTCTTTGGCAAAATTTCTCTTTTTGATATAAAAGTTGAAGCCCATATGTTACCTTTTAACTCTCTTCCTCGTTTCACTCTTCATGTTAGGATTTATGTTTCCAATTTTATGGCTAAGGAGTTTGTGATCATTAGCTCTGATTTATCTGCCTTCTCCCTCAACTCAATGATCAAGTTCAGGCCCTAACTTCTGGGCCTGATAGTTGTCAAGGATGGACATCACTATCAGCACTCACTGTAGAGCTCTGTCTCTGTGTTGCCCAGATCCAGAAGTCTAATGATAACAAAGCATGATGAGTAATTGACCAGACCTGGAGTGTGTCTGTGAGTATATTTATGAATGAAATACATAATTAAATTTGTAGACTAAGTAAAGCAAGTTGTCCTCCCTAATGGAGGTGGGTCTGATCCTATCAGCCTGCATAGAACATAAAGGCTAGATATTCACCAAGTAAGAAAGAGTTCCTTTTGCCTGACTTCTTTGAATTAGAAACATATTTTTTTTTCTTGCTGTTGGATCTAAACTGAAATCTTAGCTCTTCTGAGTCTCAAGTCTGCTGGTTTTCAGAGTGAAATACCAGCGGGTCTTTTAATTCTCACGCCTTTGAACTCGGACTGGAGCTATCCCACTGGCTCTTTTAGGTCTTTAGTTTGTTGAGTACAGATCTTGGGATTTCTCAGCTTCCATATTGCATGAGCCAATGCTAACCCCCCAAATTACTATTTCTGACGTGACCCTTAAACATGGACATACATGTGCTTTTATGCCTACTTCTCACAAAAAACTTATGAGCCAAAAGAAATTTTGATATTTAGGTTTTCATGACCATGTTGAATGATATAAGCTGTGCAGCATGAATGTGCATGATGAAACCTTACCTGTGGCAAAAACCTCAGATTCTGAGAGATGAACAGCCCCATCAAAAGCCTTGTGAGCCAGGCTTTTTATTTTGGGTCTGGGGCTGAATCCAAAAGAAGCCAGCACTCCTAGGTGCAGTTTCTGGAAGGGGCTGGGCTTAAATGCGTGCACCTGAGTAATTTCAGCTCTGCAGCAGTTGCTGCAGGAAGGTGGGCAAATGTGTGGTCATTTCCCTCTTAATCTTACCTAGTTGGAGGTGTTTCTTTAAAAGAACTTTAAATGTACTCTCTTAGAAAATTAATGGCATATGCCACACATATCCTGATCATAGTTCTTATGTTGAATATTTGACTTCACATTACATGATAGAATGCTCTTGACATCCTATAGTGTGGCTTTGTACCCTATAGTTTTTAAAGCTAAAATAATTATCACTGGGTTCACTGTTTTTTCTTTGAGATAGAGTTTCTCTATGTAACCCAGGCTGGCCTTGAACCTCTAGTCATCCTGTTTCAGCCTGCTGAGTGTTGGGATTACAAGTGTGTGTCACTATGCTCAGCTGCAGATCATTCTTATCAATTGAAATCTGAGGGGGGAGGGATGAAGAGGAGAGAGGGAAGGACAGGGTATGTAGGGATCTGAGGAAACAGCTTTCATTTTTTGGATACTACTCACTTTGTCCTCTGTCCATCACTTCTGAGCACCTTACTCCCTAGATTAGTGACAATGTTTTGGAATGCAGGTAGTTGAAAACATTGATTCTAATCCGATTAAACAGCCATAGAAGTTACCTAGGTATGGTGGTGTGCACCTGTAAACCCAGATACTTGAAAGGCTGAAGTAGACAGATTGCTTGAGCCCAGGAGGTTGAGGCTAGCCTGGGCAACTTAGTGAGAATCCAATATTCTCTCTCTCTTTCCTTCCACTTACGTGTGTGTGTGTGTGTGTGTGTGTGTGTGTGTGTGTGTTACTTTAGGGTGGGGTACAGTGCAGTTAGGGTTCTAGCTTCACTTCCCTGTGAGGCTCCATACTCTCCCTCCTCTCTGTGTTGGCTCACACTCAAGGTGACTGCAGTACTTTCTAGAAGATGGGAGAGGTGAACAACTTTCTCTAGAATGCCCTCAATAGATCTTCCCTCGGCTTTCACTAGCTCGAATAGGACCCTCCACCTTCTTCCAAGTAATTACTGGTAAAGGGAATATAGCTATCACGATTGGCTGGACAAAGGATTGGCAACCTATACCTGAATTCAGCCTCATTATCTGGTTTTGTATGACAAAGAAGTAGAAATGCTTTTTTTTTATATTCTTAAAGCATTATAGAAAACAAACAATAAAAACCACAAAGAATGCATGACCGGACCTATGTCCTTAAAACATGTATTATCCCAGAGACTAAAGGCGAAGTACAATGAAGGGCCAATCTGCCAAATACAAGCTCTACAGACACCACTTATGAGAATTTAGGTTTCTGGAGAGAGAATATTTTCTTCATGAGTATTATATTTTATCTATAAATAGACTTGTAGTTACTGGTCAGGTCTTTTTCCTCTGGAGATCCGAACAGAGTGGGATGCACATTCTCAGGCACAGATTTTATATCTGTCTATCTATCATTTATCTATTGATCTATCTATGTATCTATCTATGTATGTATGTTTGTATGTATGTATGTATCTATCTATCTATCTATCTATCTATCTATCTATCTATCTATCTATCTATCATCTCCCCACCCTGAGCTGCTCCCTCAGAGGGATCATCATGGAGTGAATTAGAAAGCATTCTTTAGGCTGATAATGAAGCAAGAAACAATCAATAGAGGTAACAGAAAAAGTCTAAGTGAGACAGAAAAATCAAGAGAAGTTGTAGCTTATTAAAAAGGTAAGTTGGGCTAGAGAGATGGCTCAGCGGTTAAGGCACTTGCCTCCAGTGCCTAAGGCCCCGGGTTCACTTCCCCAGGACCCACATAAGCCAGACCCACAAGGTGGTGGCCCTGGTGCGCTCTCTCTCTCTCTCTCTCCCTCTCTCTCTCTGTATCTCTCTGCTTGAAAATAAATAAATAAAATAAAAAATATTTTTAAAAAGATAAGTTATTGGGCTGGAGAGATCGCTTAGTGGTTAAGGGTGCTTGCTTGGAAGGCCTGATAGTCTGTGTTCAATTCCCCAGTACCCATGTAAAGCCTGATGCACAGTGACACATGCATCTGGAGTTGGTTGCAATGGCAGAAAGCCCTGGCACACTCGTTTTTTTTTCTCCTCTCTCTCTGCTTGCAAAGAAATTTTAAAAAATTCTTTAGTAAATAAATTTTAAAAGGTAAGTTATTGGGCTGGAGAGATGGCTCAGTGGTTAAAGGTGCTTGCTTGCAAAGTCTGATGGCCCAAATTCAAATCACGAGTACCCATGTGAAGCCAGATGCACAGTGGCACCTGCATCTGGAGAGTGTTTGTAACAGCAAGAGGCCCTGGTGTGGCCATACTCTTGCTCTCTAAATAAACAAATAAATGAATAAAAAAGTGTATTTTAAAAGGTAAGTTATTACCCTTATTAACCAAGAATTTTATAGATCATACTAGGGTTTCTTAAATTTTCTCCATTCATGGCCCCTTCACCTGAGGAACTTTTACAACAACCCTGGGTATATAAGTATATAAAGTAGGTATACAAATCAAACATTTACTGATAATAAATCATAAAGAAATTTATTTTAAACAATTTTTTGGTATATATATATATAATTTTACCATTTATTAAAGATAAAATAAAATTTGCATACTAATGAGATGTATGTGCTTGTTTATTTTTTTTAGAAAGAATTAAATCTTGATTGAATATTTGATGTGGTATGAGGTAGAACACCTTCAAGGTATTTCAGAATTGATGGATATTTTGATTTTATAATCATTAATTCTGAGAATACTGTTTTTCATAAGTGCATAGTACAAAATAGCAGAAGCATGTTAAATAAAGAGATCATTTCAGAAATTGTTGGAAATTCTGTCTTAATCCTAAGCCAAAATTCACTTAACAATTAAAAAAAAAGATTTTATTTATTTATTTGCAAGCAGAGAGAGAGAGAAGAGAGACAGAGAGAATAGGTGTGCCAGGGCCTCCAGTCACTGCAAACAAACTCCAGATGCATGCACCACTTTGTGCATCTGGCTTTATATGGGTAGTGGGGAGTCAAACTCAGGCCATCAGTCTTTGCAGGCAAGTGACTTAACCACTGAGCCATCTCTCCAGGCCTCATTTAACATTTTTTAATGAAACTCAAGTCAGCAACTCAAATAGCAATTTTTAAAATCAAGTATCCTAATACAATACAATGCAAATTTGACATGAATTTGACACATGTTGAATAAGGATGATTTGAGAATATTAATAGACTTAGTTTTCCACAATTATATCATTATGTTTTTATAAGCGCATATGTCGTAGTCAGACACACACACTGCTGGGATGAATCTCCAAACTAGGTACGATTATGGGGAGGAAAAGTATTTATTGAACAGATCCAGGGAAAGTTAAGGAAAAAGGCTGGCTTCCTTTTACAGAAGCAAGCAGAGAGAGAGAGAGAGAGAGAGAGAGAGAGAGAGAGAGAGAGAGAGAGAGAGAGAGAGAGAGACAGCACCTCCAGAAGCAAGCAAGCAAGCACACTGTGATTCACAAAAATGCAGAACTGCCAGACCGGGTTTCAGCTCTTCTTTTGCATATCTATCCCTAGTATTTTGCATTCAAATTAGAAAGGGCCAGTCTCCAGGAGGCTAGGCCAAAGTGATGCTTCTCCAGCCAGAAGCCTGGAGACAATTTAATAAACATAATTATAATAAATTCTATTGGGGGACATTTACTCAAAACTATCAGAGCATACAACTTTGTGTGTGGAGTAAGTAATCTGCATTTCATAATATGCAATAGTCTCGAGTGTGAGCTGAGTGGGACAGCATTCTTTGGCCTTGTGTGGAATGACAGCATACGAGGCGCAAAGTGGGCACGTTGTGTGTTAGAACAAGGCATGCTATTAGGCTGGTTTGTGGAGGGAGGAGAAAGTTGTGTGCGTGGCTCAGTTTGGATACACTCAGGTTGTGTTGGGACCATCTGAGCCTGGGTTTAGCTGACAATACTTCTAATGAGACATGGGTTCTTTCTGAGTGCCCAGCACAGGGCAACTGGTTGCTAACTGTACCCAGCAGCCAAGCCTGTTCACACCTCCATTTTGAGAGTGGTGCCCTCTGAGCACTGTCGTCCATCTGAAAGAGTTTGTGTTGGGAATTAGAATTCACAAGCAAGAAGAGCTGAACACCAAGAAACATTCAATTTCTTTAAACCTATTACGGACTTTGGCCTGTCATTCCATATTCTGCAGACCTGTCAATTCTTAAAGCCAGCTCAGGACAACATCATCACCCCCTCTGCACTGCTGGCGTGGAGGTGAAGCAGGCTGGCATTGACCCCAGAAGTCCATAGTTGAAATTTATTCTGCATCTCCTCGATAATATGCTAAGCAAGATATGGATTTTCCTTGTCCTCTAGCTAGACTTTCAAGGTGAAAGCAAATATTAAGCACTTTAAAAAGATTAAGTTCTGAGGCAAAGCAGCTTCTAGCTATTTATGCAGTCATTCAGCAAATAATGTGTTTACTTCACTGACTTGCTTTGGGCGCAGTTTCCAGGCATGGAGATTCATGAGGGGAAAACAGACAAATATCTCCATCCTCAAAAGGTTTGCATTCTAGTATGCTGGAAATCAAATTTTGGAATTGCAGTTTCTACATGACACTCAAAGCTATGAGACGATCTAAGAATGCCAAGGAAGTGAAAGTTGGTAAAAAGTAGATTTCTAGAAACCTAGGAGAGCTCCACAGGCAAGGGGGATGAGGATGACTTCAGAGCAGCTGGTGAGGATGGAGGAAACTCTGGGGACTGCGGGCTCTGTAAGCCAAGTGAAGATCTTCACAGGAGAGAGGACACAAATGTGTGAGAAGGGACAGCTGCATCTCATTACTGGGAAGTCATTGTGGATCCATTTTGGTAGAAGGATGGGGAGAGACGGCTTGACTGAAGTGTGTTCAGAAGGAGTAGGAAGAGAGAAATCTATTGCAGACCCAGATCTTGTTAAAGCAGCATTCTACAAAGGACATTGCTCAGTTGTGTACTTTGCTTTTGTTTAGTAGTTTTGCAATTCAATTATTGTGACTGTCAGAAGTTAGAGTCTATTATAGAAAACGAATCATCTTCAAAAATAACTCCACGAATCTTCTTTAACCCGAGATTTTAGGCAAAGATTGTGTTATTTAGGTTAAAATTTGAGTGCTGTGGCAAAATAGCAGGAGGCAAACAAGAAGGGAACCTTCTGCCTTACTTATCTGTGAGTGAAATGACTCAGGGAGGAGGAGGCTGGGGCCTTGGGCTTCCATCTTGTGCTCTAAGATGGCTGCTGGGGTTCCTAGCATGCCTTCCACGTGAACGAGCAGGGACAGGAAGGAGAGAAGATCATATTCCTATCTTTCTAAAGGGTATGAACAGTCCAGTGCATAACATCTTCTCTTCCTGTCGGCCAGCATCACGCGACTGGAAGGGTGGCTGACAAAATGCAGTTTTGAGTAGCATTGTTATGTGTCTAGCTAAGTTATTCTATTATTGAAAAGGAGAAAAAGAGAAGAGTGGATAATGTAACAGCCATTTTGGCCACAAGGATTTCTAGAATACAACTGAACTGTAACTATGGAGATAGAACTATATATATATATATATATATATATATATATATATATATATATATATATATATTTGTATATCTATTAAGATACCTTGAACATAATTATACTCAAGTAACAAGTAACATCTATGAAGTTCCATTATTAAACTAGTCTTTCTTCATTAGGACTCAGTCATGGGGCCTTGCTAGTGGTTTTCTGAGCTGCAGTAGTCATTCCCTTGTGTCTGACTTCTATTACCACCTGTGGAAAATTCTGAGTTTTTGAAAATACATTTTTATGGTGTAGTTTGCAGCTTCCTACACTGTAAGTCATGACCCCACATGGGATTGTGTACTGAGTGTAGGGATCATAAAATATTTGGCAATAGTGAAAGGTTTCTGAATGTGCAATGCCTAAAAATTAGTACAAAATCAGATATACAGTGAAGTGCTGCTGGAAGGGCATTCCTGTGTTGTATTCCACCACACACGACATGCACACTTCGTACCTTGGATGCTGTCATTCCACACAACGCCAAAGAATGCTGTCCTAAACACCTCAGCTCACATTTGAGACGATTGCGTATTAGGAATTGAAGCATATTTCCTCTACATACAAAGTTGTATGCTCTTATAAAAATAATGGTTTAATTAAGGGAAATTAAGACTGCGAATATTTTCCTGTCATCACTATTCAACATGTGTCCCATTAATGTAACTCTGCATTGTATTATATTAGGATATTTGATTTTAAAAATTTGCTGTTTGAGTTGCTGACTTGAATTTCACAAAAATTGTTAAATGAATTTTGGCTTGGGATTAGGACGGAATTTCCATTAATTTCTAAAATGATCATTTTATTTAGCATGCTTCTGCCATTTTGTACTATATATTTATGTGAAGCAGTGTTCTCCGCATTGATGGTTATAAAATCCAAATAGCCATCAATTGGGAAAAACCTCCTACCCCATCAAATATTCAGCCATGTTTTAATTCTTTCTGCAAATTGAACAAGCACATACGTCTCATTAATAGGCAAATTTTCTTTCATTTTTAACAAATGGCAAAATTATATGTATGCCAAAGAATTATTTTGAAATAAATTTCTTTATGATTTATTATCAGTAAATGTGTGATTTGTATACCTACTTTCTATACTTATGTACTCAGGGTTGTGTAATAGTTTCTCAGGCAAAGTGGCCATGAGTGGTAAAAGTTTATGAAGCCCTAGTATAATCTTCAAAATTCCTGGTTAATGAGGATAATAACTTATCTTTTTAAGAAGCTACAACTTCTCTTGATTTTTCACTCTCCCTTTGAGAGTTTTCTGCTACCTTTGCCAATTGTTTCTTGCTTCATTATCACCCTACAGGAAGTTTTCTAACTTCCATGAGATATCAACACTAGCCCAAGATTTCCCAAGAAATTACATATGAATATCCTTTATGGATATAGGTGCCAAAATTCTCATCATAGCCTTTTCAAGTGGCATATGAGAGATATACATAAGACAAAATAAGATTTATGCCAGGAATGCAAGATCAGTTCAATGTCCCCAATCCATCACTCTAATGCACCACGTTGATAGGATGAAAGATAAAGAAGACAGCTGACCAAAATGCCAGGACTACTAAGCAAGAAACGGAAATAGAATTATCTAGGGAGAACTAAAACATATTAAAAAGTCTAAAACACACACACACACACACACACACACACACACACACACACACAATTAGCATCAATACCTAAGTACAGCCAGGTTGAAGGATTTGAGACTGCCATATCAAGATCAGCTGTATCCATCCAAACATGGTAAAGATTGGCAGTTTTCACTTTTTGGCCAAATAGTGACTTTGGGGGGGGGCAGGGGTTCAGTGAGGAAGATTTGACCCACTGTGCGGAGCTGTTGTCAAACCACCTTTGCTTCTGCTTACAACTCCTGGGCCTTCTCTGGTTCATTTCATGGTCTCTACATGCCAGGCCCTAGAGGAGAAAGACTTATTCATGAACAAAGTTTCATTTGTCTGTAGTGAAATTAGAAGAACCCAGCTGAAAGCCAGGCGTGGTGGCGCACGCCTTTAATCCAAGCACTCGGGAGGCAGAGGTAGGAGGATCACCGTGAGTTCAAGGCCACCCTGAGACTACAGAGTGAATTCCAGGTCAGCCTGGGCTAGAGTGAGACCCTACCTCGAAAAAACAAAAACAAAACAAAACAAAAAGAACAACAAAAAAAGAAAAACCCAGCTGATAAAGTGCACTTTCAATTCAATGTAAAGAACTATCATTACTTTAATATATATTTTGTTTATTTGTTTGAGAGAGGGTGAGAAAGAAAGAGAGAGAGAGAGAGAGAGAGAGAGAGAGAGAGAGAGAGAGAGAGAGAGAGAGAGAAAGAGAGAATGGGTGCACCAGGGACTCCAGCCACTGCAAACCAACTCCAGACACATGGACCACTTTGCGCATCTGGCTTTACGTGGGTGCTGGAGAATTGAACCCAGGTCCTTCTACTTTGTAGGCAAGTGCCTTAACGGCTGAGCCATCTCACCAGCTCCTATCATTACTTTAAGACTGTATTCTTCCTACCTTGTTGGTGTTAAATAAATATTTTTCATGATTTTGTCATAGGGATTCTAGAATTTTTTTGTTTTAAAAATTTATTTATTTACTGTTAACACTTGGAAGGCTAAAAGCTAGTAACAAAGATTAATTAATTTAGTTTTGAAATCTCACTGTATGAAATTTAAGTCTGGGAACCACATCTGAAAGATACATCAGCTGTGTTCTCTCGTGTTTAGGGCTCTCTAACTTTACCTCCCTCATCTCTAATGCTATCCTTTCTCGGCTTTCTTTCTCTCTAGTTTTTCCAGCATGCTTGCCTCTTGCTCAGTTCTCTTACTTGTTATGAATTAGAAACATGTGGTAGAAAAGAAATAGAAAGCAGCTTCAAGAATTTAGGATTGGGCTGGGAAGGCGACTCCAGTGGTAACAAGCCTGCCAGCCCAGATGGATTCCCCAGGACCCACTTAAAGCCACATGCACAAAGCGACGCATGTGTCTGGAGTTGGTTTGAGACGGTGAGGGGCCCATTCATTCTATTGCTCTCTCTTTCAAATAAAGAAATAAAATATATTATAAAAAAAGAATTTAGGATTGCACGCAATCTCAATGCCATTCCTCAAAAATAGCCAGGTTGTAATGTGAAATGGACCTTAAAAATTTTCAGTGATCAAAATAGGTAACTAGGGTAACATTGCTGATAATTTGATGGAGGGACAAGAAGAGACTTTTATAAAACGGGGCAGCAGCTTACTGTGGAAAAGACTCCTGAAAGCCAGCTCGGAGTTTCTGTCACTGTGGATGTTGGCAGGGTTGTCAATTCACATGTGTCTGAGTTTTAGACACCGAGGGGCCTGGTGACCTCTAAATAGTCATTCCTGCTATTTGATTACAACCATTTGGATGAGCTGTTCAGACTTTTCATATGGTGATTCTCACCACTGGGTGCTCTTGAGCTTTCCAAGTCCTTCCAAGAAAGCCCTAGAAATCGCCATTGACCCATGGGTTTCAAAACTATTCTTTAACCAGTGACAGAAAAGAGCCACTGTAATTTGAACAAGTTCATTTAAAAGTATTTTATTTCATAATTCCTTCCACGTGCCAAGCACCTTAAAAATCACTAAGAAACTGTTTTCAGTGCAGCTTGATGTGCACAGTGGAACTGAATGGAAAGCACTTCCACTCCCCCACGCACACCTTTCCAAGAGCCCACATCCTGCTGCAGAGTCAAGTGAAGAAGGCACGCCAGCACGTGACTGGTTCCTAAAGTTCCTGGCTTACATTGGGGCGACTCACTTTTGTCGGATCCACCATTGGAATCATTTCCTTTCGAAAATTTTTCTGACTCTAGAAATGTCACCATCCTGTTCCTGACAGTAAAAGCTGGCCGCCAGCAAAGGCTCTGGAGAGCATCGTGTTGGAATTAGAATCTCAGCAGGGTTTCTGCTCCTTAGAATAAGTTTTGAGAGAAAAAGCGTTCTGTTGGTAAAAGGAAAGAAATGATGGCCCACAGAGGTTAGCGGCTGGCATCTGGTAATGGCATTAGCCAAAGAAGCCAGGTGTCCCCATTCCAAGCCCGAGGTCCTCTCCATGGCATTGAAGTGTCTTCCTCAGGATTTCTGCTCTGAGTAGTCAGCTGTGAAGGGAAAAAATGTTCAAGTGTGGTGGGAAAAATTATAGCTCACCCCTGAAGGCCTTTTCTGTTCTGTTGAAGGACGTTATGATTTAGAGGGAGAATGAACTCCTTGGTTGGAGATTTCCCCAGACACTTCTGCCTGATTCAAGTCATCTGTGTCCCTAGACTGGTGGAGTGTCGGAGCCTGGGGCACTGAGGAGATTGTCTAGTCTAAAAGTTGATAAGTGAGCCAAAGCTGTAGGATTCTTTCTTCAAATGAAATGTTCCATAAAACCTCGTACAAGGAGATCCAAGTGGAGCTTTTATTCATGGAGGTCAGAGTGGGAGATGAGATCAAATTTCCTCCCTCTGTGTTCCCCACCCTTGTGGTCCCAGCACCTGGATCAGAACCTTGGACTTAGCAGTTTCAAAGCAAAGGCTCAAGCTTTGACTCAATTGCCCTTTGAGGAAACTTTTAGGATATACCTTTTATTCCCTTTATGTTGCAAAAGTTATTTAGAAAAAGTATATGGAAGGTAAAATGTGATTCTTTTCAATTCTGAAAATGCTTTTCTTTTACCTCATACTTGCCTATGGATATATATAATATATTATATATATCCATATATATATATATGTTGATGCTAAGTAACCTCTAGAACTTTGAGGCCACATCTTAATTGTCATAAACACTAGATGCCTGTGTAAGGTTACCATTCTTTTTGCAGGGAGAATTTTTTTCCTCTCTGGACAGAATTTGGTTATAGTTTTTTAAAGAAATTTTGTTATCATCTTTGTTATTAGTACTTATAATTATTTGTATTATGTGTAAAACACCGGCATATACATGTGTGTGCATGAATAAATACATTACTTTTGTCCTCAACATCGAAATGCTGGTGCTCTAGTAGTCTTTATCAGTCAAGCGTTCATCTTACTTCCATGATTTATTTCTGCAGCAGCCATCAGTTTCCATCCGTACCATCTCCAGAGGTGAGAGCTCCTTGCTATGTTAACTCTTTATGTATTGGGGAACAACCTGACCTTTATTTACATTTTATTCCTATATAATACATCTTGATCATGTATACCCCACATTACCTTCCCTTGCTCCTCATTCTCACTCTAATCTGGTCTCTTACTATCGGCCATGCCATGCAGAGAGTGACTCCCCTTTTTCCCTCCCTCCCCCTCCCTCCCCTCCTTCCCTCCCTCCCTTCCTCCTTCATTTCCTCCCTCCCAGCAACCTTTAACTGTCTTTAGCTCATCATTTCCATTTTTAAACATTCTTTTTGTTTCATTGAGTATAATTCTGTCAATCATTGCTTCATTTGGTTTAATAATCATTATTTTCTATATAAAGAGATGGACTTCTGCTTTTTGGTCCAGAATATCAGGAGCTTAGAAGTCACCACTTTACCCTAACAGTATGCAAAAAGCTGAATGTACAGAAAAAACACCAAGTCTTCCTAGACCTACCAGGGAAGTGAGGTCATGGATAAACCACACAAAAGTTGGAGTGACTGATAGTCAAGTAAGAGAGTTCCAGTTAAGGATTACCTGCCTCTGAGCGGATCTCTTAGCCAATTAGCAAGGTGTTGATTACCCACCTAGATTTAGCACCACTATTGCAGATGAGCACTTGTTGGCTTGCTGGTCTCTTCCATATAACAGTGTCTTCAGCATTCTGGAAGCCTCCTTCAGTGCTGTATATCAGTGACCTCTGCCTTCTTGAAATATCTTTGGTCAGTTTCCCCTGGCAGCTCATGTAATGCCTTCCAGCTACACATGCTACCAGCTGATAGCTGATTACCTTTCTGGATCCAGCAGGGTCTCCGTGTTGTGTAGTGACAGTCTGTGGTATCTCCAGCAATAGGGTCTAACCTTTGACCTGGGTACTCAAGAACTTTGACATAAGCCAGCCTTATTTTGGGGACTTCATGGGTCTCTTTGATCAACAACTCCATGTGGGAAGTAACCAATGACTGGGACAGGGAGTTACAGGCCAGAGCAATTTGTACCCTATTCAAGGGCCTTTCTTACTTGACAATGCCCACAGCTTCCTCGAGAGCTTGCTTACTGCATGAAAATAAGGATTTTATTATTATTATTATCATTCATTACTGGTGTGTAAGGCCCCCAACCCTCCCCTTCCTCCCCAACCTGATTCCTTCCATCCCTTTTGTCAGTCTCTCAATTCACCTGACAGGTTTTCTTGCTGTTCAGGTTTCACCTGATTAGGAACCACAGAGGAGGGAGAGTATGTGGTGCTTGACAAGGCTGATTCTTTGAGAATACGAATAATATTGATGAGCCTGTGCCAGACTAAGCAAAGAGGAAATATATGAGAAATGAAAGAGATAGCACTACAGAGCCTACCAGCAACATTCAAAGATTAATGAATCAATAGTGTAAACAACTATATACTCAAAAATTTGTCAATCTCACTAAAATGGACCAATTGCATCATGGAGTTAGTGGCACATTCTACCAAACACTTAAGGAAGAAGTTTTCTGTGGAAGGGAACCCAGTTTTAGCCTGGGGAATTACCAGTCTGCACCCATGGTTTTAGGGCTATGCTCTCTCCACCTTCTATGGAGCTCTTCTGTTCGGGTCCTCCTCCTACTTGCTGCTTGTAGTGTGGCATCCAAGAAGGTTTCTATGGGACTGGTTCCTAGTGCCACTAGTTTTGTGCATCCCTCACGCCCCCTTCCTCTACCCCCAGGCCTTCCCATAGCTTTCTTTCTTCCTGCTGATCATCGTTATACCAATTCTCTGAAATTTCTTCCAGAAGAGAGAAGCAGAATCTAGGAAATCAGTATTACCCTATAAACCAAAAACATCACAGGAAAACTACAGACCAGTATCTCTCTGAATATAGAAGCAGTCCATTAAAAATGACTGCTGAATTTTTGTTAAGGCTCTTTTAATTACTTTAAATTTATTTTTATTATAACCTCTGGAAAGTGTTTCTCTTTCCTTTTAAAGTTTTTAAGTGTGGGTATGCGTGGGTGTGGGTGTATGTGTAGGTGTGTGTGTATGTGTGTGCATGTGTGTGTATGCATGCGTGCGTGTGCACATGTGCAATGGTGCACATAGAGATCAGAGGATAACCTTAGAGAGTGTTGTTTTTGTCCTTCCTTCCACCTTCCCTTTCTTTTAAATATTTATTTATTTTTTGCAAGGAGAGAGAGAGAGAGAGAGAGAGAGAGAGAGAGAGAGAGAGAATGGGTGCCACAGAGACTCTAGCCACTGCAAACAAACTCCAGATGCATGCATCACTTCGTGGGTACTGGGGAATTGAACCTGGGATGTTAGGCTTTGCAGGCAAGCACCTTAACTCCTGCGCCATCTGTGTAGCCCTCATCCTACAGGGTTTTCTTGCTTAGGCATTGTGAGTGTGCCAGTCTAACTGGCCAGCAAGCTTCTGGCTTCCTTTGCTTCCCATGGCTTTGCATACGTGTGTTGGCATCACAGACGTGCACACCATCTTTCTTCCAGCTTTCCCGTGTGTGCAGGTCAGCAGCCTTGCAAACAATGACCTTTTAACTGCTGAGCCTTCCCTAGGTCTCTCCAGCTCCTCCTCTCTTTTTCTCCAGTCTGGATCTAATAATGTAGCCAAGGCTGGACTTGAACTCTTGGTTTTCTCTTCTATTTGCAATTTATTTGAGGGGGGAGGGGAGAGTATAAATGGACATGCCGGGACCTCCAGCCACTGCAAATGAACTCTAGATGCATGTGCTACTTTGTGCCTCTGGCTTTCCATGGTCCTGGGGAGTTGAGCCTGGGTCATTAGGTTTTGGAGGCAAGCGCTTTAACTGCTGAGCCTTCTCTCCAGCCCCATGATTCTCCTTCCTCCTCTTCCCGAGGGCAGGGATTACAGGCATGTGCCACCATCCTCTGTTCACCTCCTTTATTTTCATTCAGCTCTCCTCTATTTAATTCATAATAGTATAATGCTCTACATGTACGGATATCTCTCCTAGTTAAACAGATGTTCCATTTTAGTCCTGGCTCTGCTATTTATTAATTGTGTGTCTTTTTTTTTTTAATAGTTTTTTTATATTTTTTTATTTATTCATTTACAAGGGGAGAGAGAGAGAGAGAGAGAGAGAGAGAGAGAGAGAGAGAGAGAGAGAGAGAGAGAGAGAGAGAGAGAGAACCAGGGCCACCACCTTGTGGGTCTGGCTTATATGGGTACTGGGGAATTGAACCTGGGGCCTTAGGCACTGGAGGCAAGTGCCTTAACCGCTAAGCCATCTCTCCAGCCCAATTGTGTGTCTTTGAGTGGGTTAAGTAACCTTGCTGGCACAAGTTTTCCCTCATTAATAGGAGGCAACGTATTACTTTTTCCCAGGACAATTGTGAGAATTGATGTCATATCTATAAGGCTCTTAAACAATGGACCTAGCAAATAAAGTTTTAAGCAAGAGCTGCCGAATCTCATGACCAGGACAGGGAAAGCAAGCCCTGTTCTTTCTTTTGGGGCACTTAGGGCCTTTGGTCCAGAGATTGGTAACTTAACCGATGTCTGAGCACCCACTGAGGGGACAGAGGATGTCCAGAGTGATATTTTGGTTCAGAGCAACAGTTCTGGAACTGTGTAGGAATCTGTCCATCACTTCCTGATACCTTGGAAGGGTTTCTTTTCCTTAAAAAGAACGTATTTATTGTTAATAATTAGAAACACTGTATGAGACAGTCTTGCTATAGTGCCCTCATTTCACTCCTCCCTGCCCCCAACCTGCTGAGGTCCCTCCTCAATGGGATTGCTGGAAAGGTCCATGGGATGGGGGTATGAATTGTACCAGCAGTAGCCTGTGTGTGTGTGTGTGTGTGTGTGTGTGTATGTGTGTATTGTTGTTGGGGGAGGGGGCGATGTCTCTGGATATTCCACCCCACCATGGCTCTTACCATCTCTCTACCCCCTCTTCGCTCAGTTCTTGGAGGGGTTTCTTTACCTGAGCTTCCATTACCGTATCTTCAAATGGGAGCAATAACAGTGCCTGGCATGAGGCTTCCCATGTAGAATGATATGATGTGTGTGCCATGTCCCATACAACAAAGGTACTCAGTAAGTAGAGAACACAGAGAGGACAAGGGCTCTGGGGTTAATTAGCATATTAATTAGCATAGTTAATTCACATAGCCCTGCAATGTGTTTGTTCGACTTTGACCAAATTGCTAAAATGTCTAGATTACAATTGTTTGCGGAAACAAGGAAACACCTAGCCCAGGCTGTTCTTGAACTTGCTATATAGCTGAGGCTAACCTTGAACTCCTAATCCTCTTGTTTCTGCCTCCCAAGGGCCGAGGGTGCCACCATATTTGGCTCTGCATTCCAATATTTGTCTGCAGAACAGGGAAGATGCTCATTTTTAAGACTTGCTTTGAGCATGGAGGTGATGGTCTAGTGCAGCTTGATTCCTTCTCCCTCTGTTCAAGTCCAGCCTGGGGAATGAATGAATGAATGTCTTTTCCTCCTAGTTCTCTCCATTCTAACCATGGTCCCGCCAGTGAGCTCAGGATCCTGGAGCATCCCTGTCCTAGGCTGTCCCTTCTCTCCAACTGGTCACAGGAAAGGCCAGAGCGTGCTAGGGTTACGCCTCTTCTCCTCAGCCAGTGTCGCCTTGTCCCTCTTCTTCTTCCCGTGGTGGGGAACAGTCTTCCTTGAAATTAATCCTCATCCTGCTCTCCAGAGCGCAGACCTCCTTTTGGCCCAGCAAACTTGGCAAAGATGGCTGTGCAGTATATTTGCAGGAGAGGACATGGGAATGGGACTGAGAGATGACACTTACCAATAATTCCCAGACAGTTTCCTTGGCCTCGCCAGGGTTTTGCAGCCCTCCAGTCATCTCTCTTTCCTTCTCAAGTTTCTGTGTGAGAAAGCTCTTCCTCTTCCCCTCAAGCAGACGCAGCCCCCGACTGAAGAAAGCAGTCAAGGTCGGATGTCATGTCGTCGGGTCATCCGTCTCTTCTTGCTGAAATTCTTGCTTCTGGAATTCAGTGTTTGCCATCTGGGCTTGTGCATAAAATCACCCCCTCACCCCTCCAAAAAAACCCCATTCCTCCCAGGGCATAACATGGGTGCCTATGACGTCAGTTCATCTGCCCCTTGCACAGCTGTGGCTTGGTGTGTTAAACACGAGTCATCGGTGTCCTCTAGTGGCTATTTCTAGTAAATGCGGAGGACTCAGATTTGAAGGCATCTCCAGTGCCTAGAGCAGGAAGCCTTCAGAAATACCTTTGATCCAGTACTCAGGAGGCTGAGGTAGGAGGGCAGTCAGGCCTGAAAAGTGAGTTCCAGGTCCCTGCCTCAGACAAAGAAATAAAACATTTCTTTTAAATAAATAATAAGATGAGATATCTCCCCTACTTTACTCAAGTTGTGTCCAGTTTCATAGGAATCATTTCAAAATGTCAATTTCCTCCCCCCCTTTTTAAAGCAACCCAATTGACTGATGACCACTTCTGCGTTTTGTCCTTGGGAATCACTGGGATCTCACACTTGGGCCTCGCTTCTGTGTGGCCCCCTTGATGGCACGACCCTGGGCAGCAGAGCCCAATTTGACTCCTTGAAGATTCTTCCAGGCAGGCACTGTTAATTGACACAGGGGATTTTATATCCCATCACAGGCAGATCCATTTTGATATCATTTTCAATGCTATGGATCCCAAGTGTCTGTACTGCTCATGAAAGGAACTAACTCATTACAAATAGATCAGGTGCTTTATCCTGTCCCTCAGATGTTCTGGAAAATGGAGTTACTTTGCACGGATGAACACGTTTTGTGCGCCTGAAACCTAAACACTTTTGTACATCATACTAAAGTGAGTCTAATTTCCTCTTTGGCCCCTGAAAATGGAACGAGAGGGTGATAATTATCACTTTTCATTAAAATAAGAAGCTGAAGTGCTGCCGATGGATACAATTCTGCACCAGACTGCTGAGTTCCGTGACCATCAAAGCATCGTTACAGCAGCAGAATTTGTAGCCAAGCTGGAGTCTTTGACGGGAATCCAGCTCTGCTGTTTGCAAACCAAGTTGTTTCATTAGGAAACCGATGTGAGCACTGGGTGTCATCAGAATCACATGTAAGACCGCACTAAAGCTGTTACTTTTATGTAGCTGAATGCAAAGCTCACTCAGGTGTTCTATGGTTAGGGCACGGTGCCTCAATAAATCAAACGAAAAAAACCCCAAACACTCATTTTTCAAAATTCATAAACACATCTGTGCATATGGAAAGACAGAGCACCGAACATCGTGTGAGCACTAACCGTTGCCACTTGGTAGGCTTCGGCCTTGGCTTTCTTAACTGTCAATAGAATCTCCGTGAGGGCAAAAGAGGTGCCATGTTAAAGGCTGTAGAATTCGTATTGGCTGAAGCTATAACTTTAAAAGTGCAGTGGGTATAAGTCCAGGTTCCAGAATTTTCTCTTTGTGTTTAAATTCTGGATCTGTCACTTAAGCTAAGTAAGGACCATGTGCACCTTTCTCTTGGCCACACCTCAAGTTCTGGCAGCACCCACCTTTTCAGGCTGTGTGAAGATGAAAAGATTTAACACAGAGAAAGAGTCTAGACAAGAGCCTGGTATAGGTAAGTCCTCCATAAACACTTGGTGTTATTAGTATTACAAGTTGGGGTCAAGAGAGATGGCCCAGTGGGTAAGAACACTTGCTGTGTGAGCATGAGGACCTGTGTTTAAACCCACCACCCACATAAAAAGCTGGACATGGTTGTGCATGCCTGTAACCTGAGGGAGGCGGAGACAGGAGGATTGCTGGGACTAACAGATCAGGCAGTCTAACCAAAACATGGCAAGCTTCAGTTCAAAGAGAAGCTACATTTCAGGGAAATAAGGCATCTGAGTGATGGAGGAGATCACCTGACGACATACTCTGACACACCTGCACATACATACATATGTGCGCACACACACACCCCACCACATACAACACACAAAAAGTTGCAATAAATTGAGAGTCTAGTAAATAATTAAACTCATTTATTTCATTGTGACCATGCTTTTCTTTGTCATACTTGGATTATTTTACACTGGAACTATAATGTCAGTCACACACATTGAAAGTAGAAGTCACCATGAACATAGTATACTGTCATCAAGATAGAATGCACTGAAGACACAGGCTGGACATGGGTGTACATGCCTGTAACCAAAGCTGAGGGAGGCAGCCTGGGTAATGCTGGAAGGTGTTGCATGAGCTACCAGGGGTACCAGACCAGAGATATTCTGAGAAAGCAGGGGGCATTCTCAAGCTACACCGACCAATGGCCTGAGAGTGCAGAACACACTGCTATATGGCACAGACAAGCAATTCAAGAAGTGCCCATCTGTGCAATAGTGGCGCCCAACCTAGGTGGGTAATCAACAGCTGGCTAATTGGCTATGAGATCCTGACTGGTAAGGGAACCCAAAGCAACCTTGAAGGGGGACCAAGAACCCCATCTCCGTGGGGAAGTCCTCACTAACCATAGGTCCTCAGAAAGGCTACACCCTCCAAACGCTCACCAACCTAGCAATATTTGTCTCAATTGCCCAATAATGATCTCACTCTCTGCTGGAGACTCTGTTTGTATTTTTCAGAAATCATTGAGATCTGTGGACAACCGAACTTCACCAAATGGATCTGAGTTAACTGCTGGGGGGCCGGTGGGGGACACCCAAGCAGGAGACCATTTAGAGCCCTAACACAACCTCTAAGGAAGTGGTGTGATGAGCAAAAGAGCTACTCCCACAGCAAGGCAGATAGCCTAGGGGAGGACAATGGAGAGAGGCACCAAGGGTGCCAAAAATTGTCCAAAACACAAATTCAGATTCTTAAAAACCCAATAACTATGCGAAATTTAAATTCACCCACCATGACTCAGGGAAATTTGTGGAGAGGGCGGAAAGAATGTAAGAATCATGGGGAGGGGAGAATAACTAATGTATAAAAGGGAACGTCATCCTGGTTTCAGTGGTTTTCTCTAATAGCTTAGCATATATAACTTAATAACTGAGCATATTGTTCTGTTAATGTATATAATTCTATTCCAATAAAAACGTTAAAAAGAGTAAAACAAGCACCTTGGCTAAGTTGACAGTTGCAGCTGTCTTGTGAAGAATTTAGATCATTATATTTTTGCAGTTTAATGATGGGATTAAGAGCTCATATTCTTCAAGTCAATTATTTCCTTTATTTAAAAAATCCTGTATCGATTTGACTTAACATTTGTTGGTATTCTTGTCAAAAAAGCTATAATTTAATAAATAACTTCTTTATTTGTTTTAGGAAATTTCTAAACAGAAAATTACAGAAACTGATTTTTTTTTGAATTTGATGGAATTCTTCTTTTTATCAGGGCAATAGTTTTTTCACTTAGCCAAAAAAGTTACCCATGAATATTTATGGCAGAGTGAGTTTAGCGAAGTGGTAAAGCCTGCTTCAACCCCAACATTGTGAAACTAAAATAATCAAGTTAAAAGAGGGAAATGGTTCTGTGAAATATCATCTTGAGGGGAAGCAAAGGAGAGTCATTTTGTATATTTTCTATGTCTAAGATTCATTCAAAATAAAATAATGTAAAATTAAAAAATATTCTTGTTTGTTATTTTGTAAGGAGAGACAGTATGGGCATGCCAGAGCCTCTTGCTCCCCTAAACAAACTCCAAATGTGGGTGCCACTTACTGCCTCTGGCTTTGTGTGGATAGATACTGGGGAATTGATCACAGGCTCTGCAAGGAAGTACAGTTAACCACTGAGCCATCTCCCCAGCCCTGATGTAAAAATTAAAAGAAAACAAGTGAACTTAATTTTACCATGTTTTACTTAACTCAATGTATCCAAAATATTATTTCAACATACAGTCAGCATAACATTCGTGAGAGGCCCACACATCTTCGCGCCTTCTTCAAGTGTCTGGTGTGTGCTTTGCATGTGCATTTCATGTGCTCAGCAGCCATGCATTCCCAGGGCCACCATGCCGTCAGCTCAGGGAGTTGTGGTGATGGAGTGGCCTCTGGGTGCTGTCCTTGGGTCTGCTTGATCTTTTCCCTGCTCTAATTCTGTGTCTTCCCCCAGAAACCCCTACTCTCTCAGTTATATCAAACAACAAGACTAATTTAGTCCTCCTGTGTCTCCCCAATACCTCCTTAATCACAGACAAGTAGCATTGGGAAATACAAAACCTAAAGACACTGACAAGAAACAAGCCCCAAACTAAGCAAACAAAACTTCTATCCAGTGGGGACAAGAGAGTTTGAAATTGGGAACAAACACCAAGTCTGTCTCAATGGTGCCCTCTTGTGGAAGCCTCTAACAGCACAGGGGGAGGAGGTGGAATGTTTCATTCTCTGTTTTCTTTTCTTCTCACACACATTCCTCTTCCTGTACTGTTTGCTCTGTCCCCCTTTCACTTGGTACCCCCTTTCCCCTTCTCTGCTCCTTCACACTTTTCCCACCTTCTGGCCCAAGAGAGTTTTTGGCTACTTTGACCCATCAACCAGTGCTCACCTGTAACCTTGAGGAAGGGCATTCTTCCTCTACTCAGGGTGCTGCACCTGGCACTGTGTGCCTTCTTGGCTGCTTTAAGAGAGGACTTGTGCTCTCACAGGACTTTCCTCTGGGTAGTTTGATTCCCTTGAACAATTTCCGGATTCAGGTTCTGAGTCCTTAAGAAAGGCTTACACTTCACTCCCTTGGGCCATAGGGGTGGAATGTCCCGGCCACTTACCGACTTTATCACGACACGGCACAAAATGAAGCTTTTAAAATCTGGCCTGGGTAAAAATTTATGTCCTCAAAGAAAATGGAGGTTCTGTTTGTATTTTCAGAAGGCTGAGAGAGCTGGTTGGGGACAATCCAGTTCCACCAACAAGACATTGGATGATGGCTGACATCCTGACAGGAGACAAACCACCCCTGGCCTTCATACAGGGCACAAATGAAATCTATGAGAAAGTGACTAGACAAACAGGAGACCAATCACCACAGCAAGTCTAATAACCCATGAAAGGTCAGTGGAGACAGACACCAGTGATACCCAACACAACTCAGGGCAAAGATCCAGAGATACTTAAAATCTCAACAATAAAGCAGACTCAAAACTCACCCACCATGACTCAGGGAACTGAGTGGAAGAGGGGGCGGAAAGAGTGTAAGAGCCATGGTGGGGGAGAATATCCAGAGACATCGCCCCCCTCAGCAACAATACACAAGGAGGAAGGAAAACCAGTTGCCTTTGGTGCAGTTCATACCCCCTATCCTGTGGACAGATCCAGTATGCACACCGAGGAGGGACCCCAGTGGGTAGGGGACAGAGAGGAGGGAAATAGGATTTCCTCATACAATGTATATACTTATTCATAAAGAAATTAATTTAAAAAAGAAATGATATAATTGCATTAAATTCTAGGGGTATTTAAGGGGAAGTCTAAATAAATATACCCAGCGTAGCACTTTGGAAGCTATTTGAGGGAAAAGTAATTACCATTTTTGTCTTTCCCACCACAGTTATGAAGTTGGACAAGAAGAAATGTCTTAAGGGAGCGTTTAGCTTTCACTTTTTACTAAATCTTACAGACAGAGGGGAAAAAGGGTGAGTTTTGTTTTGCTTTGTTTTTTCAACCATTTCTTCAAACCCAACCCCACCAGAAACCCTGCACCACAAAACCTCATCCCACCACAAGCCCAGCTCAGGCCCCTGCTCTGCAAGCCTTCTAACCATGGGGTCCTGCTTTATGTGCCCCACTGCTCTAGCTGAGGCGCCTGTGATACTGAGGAAGCTGACTTCTGTTTCTCTGCTCCTGAGAAACTAAGCATGTCAAATCCAAGATGACTTAAGTTCACTTAATTCCCTTAGCAAACGTGTGAGGCAGGTGTTGTCATGACCCTTGCTTTGCAGACAGGGACACTGAACGCTGAGGGGCTCTGTCACCTGCTAGGGACATGGGACACCTGCCTGTGGTGCAGCTCAGAAGGCCCTGTGTCTCCTCTCCTCTCTCAGCAAGAGTCTGTGGAAAACATTCAGTTTTCCTGCTTTGAAATCTAGTTCCAATTCACTGGGAAAAAAAAATCCCTTGCACTGGGGATAATAAAAATATCCTATTTAAGACCACAGCAAAACCACTACTTTTATATAGTGGAAGGAAAAACTCACACGTATAAACCATGGTTAAGAACTTGGCACCTTAGTGAATCCAGGAACAACGCAGGCACTTGAACCCAAATGGGATCGTATAAAACAAATGATCCCACTAAAGGGATTCCTGGTACCTATCATGTTCCAATGTGGAGGTTGAAATCTAAAGAGATTTCACTTTGACAGTTTGGTTTTCATTCTCTTCGAGTTTGTTTTAATCAGTCCCAAACCTACTTCTTACTTCGGCAATTTCCTGGGCAGTGGGGATTCCAAACGTAAATTTCTGAAGAGCAGTTTGTTACCTTTGGATAATTGGAATAGAGACATGGAGTAACTAGCCAGAATTTGTTCTTCTGGGGAGAAAAAGAAACGTGAATGCCTGGGGCTTTGGTTTTGCTCTGTTCTCGGTGGCTGGTGGCTGTTTTGACGGCCCTGGTCATGTGGGGCTGTGATCAATAACCCACTGAAGAGATACCCATAGAGCAAACCTGGAGGTGGTGTGCTAGATTAGGGTGTGACGTCCTAATAGAAGTTTTTGTAACTAAAGGGTGTGGAGGCACACACCTCTGATCCCAGCTCTTGGGAGGCACAGGAAAAGGATGGCTGTGAGTTCGAGGCCACCCTGAGACTACAGAGTGAATTTCAGGTCAGCCTGGGCTAGAGTGAGACCCTACCTCAAAAAAATAAAAAGTTTCTGGGTCAGAGAAATGGCTCAGTGGTTAAAGTACTTGCCTGAAAAGCCTAACAACAGGGTTCAATTCCCCAGTACCCATGTGAAGCCAGATGCACAAGGTGGCGTATGCGTTTGGGATTCCTTGGCTAGAGAGAATAGTGCACCCATTCTCTCCTCTCTCTCTCTCTCTCTCTCTCTCTCAAAATAAACAAAATCAAATATAATAAAAATAATTTTAAAAAACCCTTTAAAAGAGTCTATAAATAACCTTTGTTGGAGTGACAATACCTAGGTATTTCCTGTTGGATTGACTTTTATAATCCGAGGTTTTATTTGATCTCATTTCAGGATGTCAGGTTTCACTCTTTTCCACCAGCTGAGTTTAGTAGGAACTTTTCCTGTCTCTCCGCCCAGTGGTCCTCCAAATATCATCAGATTGTAACAGGGATTTGGGGGTTCGGGAAAAATTCTCAACCTCCAAACCCTGAGTTCTTGTCTGCTTTTAGCATAGAATTGGAATAAACTGACCGAGAAGGAGATTTTATAAGCTATTACATTTATTCAGGGGAAAAGAGAGTAAGAAAAGTACATGTGGAAGGCAGGAGGGGAGGGAGCCCACGTGGGAGTAGGGATCAACATCCCCCCATCTTAGCCCAGCAGGGGTCTTCCCAGAGCAAAGACCAGAAGCTCAGGAAAGATGAAATACCAAAAAAGAGACTTTGCCCACCTAGTAAGGATCTGCTTCTCAACTTATTGTGGTGGGCTTGAGAGACAGCGGATGGGTCTGGGCTAGGGGCTGGCGAGCCCAGTGGATGACAGGATCAGAAGCTGAGACAGGCAGGCAGGCACAGTGCTCCCTCTCTGGGCTCTCTCTCCTGACTGGCGACCCAACTCTCCCTCAATATGAGAAGAGATGGCCCATTAAAGTCCCCAGTGCCAAGTCCTTGCTTAAAAGAAAACTGTCCTAACCTGTGCTAGGGCGGTAGGCAGTGATTGCTCAGAATGATGGCGAGAGGGCACGAGCTAGCTGGTGGGAGATCATGGGCCTGTCACCTTGAGAGGCACGTTGTAGCTTCCTACTGCGGACACCACACCATGGAGTGACTGTTTCTCCAGTTCTGGGAGAATTTTTTTCTTTTTCAAAAGGGAAGCCTTTCCCTTGGAAAGCTTGGGGTGGGGCATTAATTAAGGCTAGCACCCCAAAGTGTCACATATGGAGAAGCTTAAACAAGCATTTCTTAACATTCTGGAGAACAATGCCTGGATCCAGGTATTGGGAGGGTTGGTTTCTGTCACCTTGGCTTGTGAGTGACACAGTCCCTTAGCCTTCCGGTGGTGTGTGCTTGTGGCCAAATCTTTTCTGATAAGAGCATGAGTCTTATTGGTTTAGGTCCTGCCCAGACATCTCTGAATGCAGCCACATTCTGAGGGACTGTGGGTAGGAACTTCCTCTTTTGAATTTCGAGAGAGACACAATGGGGCGGAGAGCAACAAGTTGACCTCATTTATTTTAGCCTGGTGAAGAGGGGGTACGTAGCTTTCGAGCTAGCCTTTAAGAATATTAACTGAAAAATTCTGTCTTTGGTTCACATTATCTTTCTCCCCCTAGATCGTTTCTTCACTGGTATGTCCTCGTCGTCTTCCTCGAGCCTCCCTGTTTTGGTTACTCCACCTATCCTCTGCCTCCTCATTTTGCTTTTCAAGAAAGGACCGAAGTCAAGTCAGGGAAACGCACATATTTTGCCCTGGTCATAGTGTAATGAGAGGTGTTTCCATTCACAGTCAGGCACCAGTGGGTAGAGACTCGGGTGAGGAATCAGGTGCTGCAAAGACCATTTCCTTGCCTCTTCCCTGAATTAACAATGCATAAGTTGGGCCCTTGCAAAATCCATCTCTACAAAATTGATCCTTGGGTCAACTGTCAAATTCCCCATTCCTGGAGGAGCTAGGCAGTCAATTCAAGGAAGGGTGGTTGTCTGGGGAGAGTTTAATCAAGAGACTGTTTGCCAATGTCTGAGCAGGGCCCAAGAAAACCAACAAGAGACAGTGAGGTGTCCAGGGCCAGCAGCCAGCAGAAGCTGTTCTCTGAGTGCCCTGCTGGCTGACGCCTGCAGACAGACTCAGCTTCCTTTCACCTCTGAAGTCCATTTGCTTCCAGCTGTGATCAGCTGGAAGGGCCTGGAGGGAGGAGAAAGCACAGCTGTAGCATTTGTTCCTGGGCTGAGGTCCAGGCGAGAGCCACACCCGCAGCTCCCTGTGGCTTCTGATATGCTTTCTCTCCTTGACTTCAGCTCTGCGTTCACCTGCCCAACCTTCCTTTCCCTCTCCTCTGGGAACAGCTACTTGATTTATACTTCCAGCACATTCTCCAGCTCATAGCTCTCGTGAATAGGGTGAGGCTGGTCTCCATTCTTGGCTCCCAGGAAAGACACAGGCCAAGTGGAGCTCTGCATCTCCTTTGTTACAGAGAAAGGTGAAAGCCAGTCGTGGGATCTGTATTGTCTAGAGTGCCATCCTTGTCACAAGTTGCTGTGTTGGCAAAGCTGGGAAGTTATAAACATAAAGACTCCCCCGAAGCCGACAGAGAGAGAGAGGAGAGAGAATCCTAGACGTGTCTTACTTAGGGGTAGGGCCTCTCAGGTGTACTGTTAGTTTCATGTTTTTCTTCTTTTAAGTCAATGTGGGATTCTGCACCTATGAAAGAAGTTTCTGTTATATTATTATCCACACATCTTACTTATTATGGCATGATCTGGAATCAGTACTGTACTTTTTACATGACATGTTGCACGACAGAGATTAGCATTGTTGAAAATAAATGTTATCTGGAAAACAAAATTCTTTATAGGTTGTTAGCTGGCATCTTTTCTTGAATATTGAAGCCATCTATCAGTTATAAAGACACACTTGTCTGAAACCATGCGAAATGGCAGATGCAGGTCGTACACAGGGATTTGTCGCAATAACTTTTAGTTATTTCTATAATAGCAACAAAGCTACCAGAGCCATGAAAAATAGTTACTTACATACCTTTACGTTACCTTAACTATATTCCAGGCTCCTCTTCTCTCAGAATAGTTCCAATTACATTTTCTATTACATTTTTCTGCTTGTTATTGCTCTCCTGCAGGCTGTAAGCGTGGTTCTGAGCGGTTCCAAGGGTAGATGTTGAAAGCTGGACTAGCTCTGTTCGATCACATCATTCAGCTAATGCTAAACAGTGAAAAGAATAGCAGTCAACATTCGTGCATCATATGGAAGATTTCCACTGGCCACACTGAAGAAAAGAATTCTGGAGTTTGAAATTTATAGAGGAAATAATTTATAATGTAGACGAATATAGGTGTGCGGATTTGAGTATGAACTTGAGCTACTTGCTTGGAGATGTCCAGTGAAGTAAGGACCAAGCCTCCCAGGGTGCTATGTGGACATGAGACTGGGTGACGCACTGTAAGACATCCGATATTCATCACCTAATTACCCTTGGGAACGTGGGCTCCATACTCACTCCCCCGGCTATGGGTAAAGTGCCCACTCTGTACTTCCTTACTCAGGAGAACGTTTGATTTTGTTTGCTTCCTTTTAAACATCACTGAGTATTTTTAAAAGATAATTGAAAAATCTTTGCCAATTTGATAGGAAAAGACAGTATCTCCTGATTTCATATATCTTGTTTCTTTTTACTTACGGATGAGCTTAACTTTATTTCCCTTAATGTGGATTTTGGATTACAGCCTTTCTTTGGCAAATTGTCTACTTTGACTTTTTATGTACTTGAAAAAAAAAAGTAAGAGTGCAATCTTTTTTAAAAAAATATTTTGTGTATTTACTTATTTGCAAGCAGAGCGAGACAGAGACAGAAAGAGAATGTGTGCTAGGGCCTCTGGCGGCTGCAAACAAACTCCACATGCATGTGCACACATTTAAAGCATGTGATTTACGTGAGTACTGGGGAATCAAACCTGCGTCCTTAGGCTTTGAAGGCAAGTGTTTTACAAAACTGAGCCATCTCTCTAGTCCTGAGAGCACAATCTTATTACTAGAGATTTGTTTGAAGTATATTATATATTGATCACATTAGCTTTTTGCTATCATCTACATTGAAAATATTTTCCCTTAACTTTAGATTATACCTCCTGACCATAATGTAATTTTAGTTAATTAAGTATAAGTATTTTTCTTCATATTTTCTCCTTTGCAGTTTTGGGAGTTAGACATCCCTTCTCCACACATAGATTAAGAAAATATTCATTCTGCATATTTTTCCAAGACGTCTTTCGTATCTTTTGTAAAGCTCGCAATCACTGGTAAACAAAACAGACACAAAGAGGTAATAGTGCAAGCAGAGACATGCCTGAGAAATAAGAGCCAGCTTTCCAAGTAGTTAGACTACACTTTTCTTATTCTTTATTCTCCCTCTTTATTTTTATTATTAATTATTAAGTAGAAACTTTGTATGAACAAGTCATGTATTGGTACCACCGTTTCCCTCCTCTCTGCCCCTTCTACTGAAGGCCCTCCTCTGTGGGATTGCTGGGATGCACCATGGAGTTGAGGGCTAGGGGTTGTGTGAGCAGCAGTCAGTCATTGGGGGGGCAGTGCCTCTGGTATCCCCCCACCATGGCTTTTACAACCTTTCCACCCCCTCTTCCACAAAATTCCCTGAACCATGGTGGGTGACTTTAAAGTCTGCTGTAGTGTTGAGCTCTTAGCAGCTTCTGGAGTTCTGCTTTGGAATGTTTTGAGTGTCCTCAGGGTCTCCATCATCCTGGCACAGGTTGACAGGTGCGCTGTGTGGGAGCAGCACCCTTGCTCATCTCACCACTTCCTCTGTGGCTTCCCCTGGGCCCTAGCTGATGTGCTGTGAGTGGTTCATCCCTTGGCAGGGAGTCAGCTGTCATTTCTGGTCTTGTTGGTAGAATTAGGTTGTCCTCTGTTCTCGCTGCTTTCTGAAACATAAAAATAGATCCTCCAACGGAGTGTGAGATCAGCATAGCTTAAATGGGATAAGCATTGTCAGTTTGGAGATATTTAAAATGGATGTAGCCTCTCTTTAGGGCCAATGGTATCCCCTCTCTACTTTGAGGTGTGGTCTGGCTTTGTTGTGTAGGCTGGCCTCAAGCAATCCTCCTGCCTCAGCCTTATTAGTAGCTGGGGCTACAGGCCTGTGGCACTCACCCCATCACAGCAAACTTTTCTAAAGTTTCTTCCAATTTTTTTCATAAATTTTGTTTTCCACTTTTTATTCTTTGTGTGCATGTGGTGGGTACACATGTGTGTAAATGCAAATCGGTTGTTTTCCTAGATTTGCTCTCCACTTGACTAAGGCTGGGGTTTCACTTGTATTCAGAGATCCTTGAGCTGGCTAGTCCAGTGAGCCAGCTTGCCCTAGGGATCCCTTGTCTCTACCTTCCAAGAGTGCTGGGATTACAGGAGCGCTGCCACCCCCATGCCACACCTGCCCAGCATTTTATGTGGTGCCAGTAGTCAGCCACTCCAAACCAGGCACAGTTATGGGAGGAAGGGATTTACTAAAGTTATAGATCCAGGGGAAGTTCCATAATGGTGAAAGAGGCTGGCCCCTTTCACAGGTTCAAGCAGTGAGAGAAGCCATCACCAACACCACACACACATACACACCAGCAAACAGGTGGGGAAGGAAGAGAAGAGATTTCCTTCCCTTGGAGCTTCCTTACATCCTGCCTCCTATTGACAGGGCCTTCTACTCTGGAGGAAGTGTTCACTCTGGAGGAAGGACCTCCTTCAGTTAATCCTCCCTGTAAGCAACCTCAGAGACCCAGCCAAGATTGCTGTGGATTACTAAACAGGTCAAGTTGACAACAAAACTGAACCATCACATGTGGCTTCCAGAGACCCCAACTCTGGTTCTCAAACTTGCAGGCAAGTGCTTGATCCACTGAACCAACTCTTTGGCCCCATACTTTTCATTTTTAATTTTAACTCATGATCTTTTTTTTGCCATATTACTTTTCTCCAAATGGTTGGTTAATTACTCCAAATTATTTACGGAAAAATATATCTTTTCTCAAACTTGAAATTCTATGAACCTTGCATTTTACTGAATTTCTGTGATATTTGGATTGCTCCTGGATTTCATGATCAGTTTAACTGATTCTGACACCAGTTCTGAAGCTCAAGTCCATTGTCATGCTTTCTTTTGGTCCATTACTTATTTTCGTCATTTTCAGCTCCATTTTTTTAAAAAGAACATTTCATTATTCAGATTCCCAAACATGAAAAATTCAATTGATATTTTGTTTGGAAAACCATTATGGTAATAAAATAATTTGTAAAGAACTACTATTATTCGAAGTGTCTCTTTGCATTCAGAGGCACCGTAGGCCTATCCAGTGGTTCAAATCCTTTTTTATTTCCCCAGTACATCTTGTAACTTCCTTGTTACAGACTGTATATTTATGGACATTTTCCATGTACAGTTTAGCTTTGTTTTCTTTTCTTGCTTTCCCCCCTCTTTTGGTGTGTATGTGCTTGTGGTATGCATAGACACACATGGATGTGAAGGCATGTGTGTGCATGTGGAGGCTGTAAGTCGACCTTGGGTATTTTCCTCAATCACTCTCCAATTTATTTTTTTGAGACAAGATCTCTCACTGAACCTGGCACTCACAGATCATGCTAGCCTATCTGGAGAGCAAGCCACAGAGATCCTCCACCTGCCAGTGCTGGGATTCCAGGTATGTGCTGCTCTGTCTGGTTTGTAGGTGTGTGCTGGGATCAATCTCAGGTGCTCTGCCTCTGCAGTAAGCACTTGTGCCTTTAAGCCATCTCCTTAACTCCCCCATAGTTTTCTAACTCCTCGTTATATAGAAAGCTATTGGCCTTTCTCTTACTCATTTTCTTCTTGGAAGCCTTACCAAACTTTATTATTAATCATGATAACTTTTTAATTCATTATCTTGGTAATCAGTAACATCAGAGCAAATATCCGATAACAGTTTTTTATCCTTTAAAGAAGCATAACAGGGCTCGTTATATGACTCAGTAATTAAAGGCACTTGCTTGCAATGTCTTCTGGCCAGGGTTCAATTCCCCAGTACCCACATAAAGCCTGATGCACAGTGTGACACATGCTTCTGATGTTCATTTTCAGGGGTAAGAGGCCCTGGTGTGCCCATTCTCTATCTCAGTCTTCCTCCCTCTCTCTCTTTCTCAAATAAATAAAAAATTTAAAAAAACATACCATTTATTACCTTTAAAATATCTTTCTGAATATCAAAACACAGGGAGGGTATTGTCTTCCTTCTAACCTTTGCTGAGCCCTTTAGTGTCTCCTAATTGAACTTGACAGTGTCCAGTGAGGTGAGGTGACGGCTTTCATGTGGTAGAGAGGCCTCTCTAATTCTCATGCACTTTTCTCTGCCAAGTGCATGCAAGCATGCTGAATTCATTGAAGATTTGTTCAGCCTTTTCCAAGATGAGATGATTGCTTATTTTTCCTCTTTGTCAAGGACAAGTAGATTTGTTACTGGGAAGAACACATTCCAATCAATGGGGTTGTCATGAATAGAACACATTCTAATCAATGGGGTTGTCATGATTAGGACACTGGGTGAGAATTTTATCACTTATTTTAGAATGTTTATAAGTGACCATGGTTTTCAGATCTTTTCTGAGCTAACTTTGTCAGACTTTGTTTTTAGGATTTTTGGCTCTACTGTTCTGGATTAGTTTAAATTGCTTGGAAATTTCCCCGTTTTTCGAAGGTCATCAGAGAATTCACTTATAGAATAATCTGGTTCAAACTTCTTTGTATGGGCTAGTTTATTAAGCTGTTAGCCTATTTAGTTTTTTGTCTCTCTATCAGTCTTGTGTGACCCAGAAAACTGGATATTTCAACCATATTTTTTAAAGTTACACCCTAGCTAGTGTTGTACTTTCTTTAAAACAAAATATCTCATTAGTACTTGTTTTCTTAATATCAGAATGTGTCCTTTTTATCCTCATGCTGAGTCTTGCTCAAATTAATAATCTTTGAACTAAAAATGGCACTATTGATTATTTACATTTTCCTGTTTCCTAACTCAATATTAATGGTTTTAAGATAGAAATGATTTATTTCTGACTTAGAAAATCTTATTTATTTTTAATAGTGCATGTTTCTGTGTGGGTGCACTTGTGTGAGGTGGGTGTGCATGCTTGTGTGTGCATATGCTTATAAAAGCCCAAGGAAAATTTGGGTTGTGATCTCTGGAAGGCTCTCTCTATATTTTTTTGAGACAGGATCTCTCACTGGGCTAGAATTCACTATGTAGGCTTAGATTGGCTGGCCAGGGAGCTCAGGGATCTCCCTGTATCCTCCACAGGACTGGGGTTACAAGTGTGGCTCTTTTACTATGGGTTCTGGGGTTCAGCTCAGGACCTGGTGCTTGCAAGCAAGTGGTTCGCCGCCTGAGCTCTCTCTCCAGACCTTATTTAGTTGTCATTTTGGTATACTTTTGAACTACTTGTTCATTACTACTATTTTAGTCTTCTAAAATATTTTCCACCAATCGGGTGTGCCAACACACACTTTTTAAAAAAATTCACATTTAAGCAAAAGGCATCTGTTCTGTGAGCACAAATTATGGCCAAAGAAGCAGCCACCTGGGGTGACCTTGGCTTCAGTGATGGTCATGATAAATCCATGCAAGTCTAAGAGCAGGGAGTGGTTTCTGGAAGCTAAGCTTAGACTCTGCTTCTCTAGCTCCTCCAAAAATTTGGCCTGGTAACAATGGTTAGTTCTTTTCCAGGTCAACTTGAAAAAATGGCTTCTGATGTCTGCAACTGAATCTATTTAATGTAATGACTTTATTAAAGTTTTATGCACAGAGGTGCCTGGTTCTGAATATATATATTCTGTTACACTGAACGATCTACATTTTTGCCAGTAAAAACTGTCATCATAACCTTTTATTGGGCTCGATGTGCGACAGGCCTAAAAATTAACACTATTTTTCATTAAAAAACTTGTCCTCAGATGGGGAGATAGCTCAGTGGGCCTGAGATGGCCCGAGTGTGAGCCCTAGCAATCAGGCAGGGCCACACATACCTGCAGCCCAGTCCTTTGGGGAGCAGAGAATGGAGAATCCCAGGTGCACTGGTTAGCCATGCTGACTTAAACATCCAGGTTCAGTGAGAGACTTTCTCAAGGAAATAGGTCGTAGAGAGATAGAGGAAAACATCTGACTTTTTCCTCTGGCCACCACACAAATAAATATTCATGGGATGTCCAAATCTGAACAATGCATACATACACTATAGCTACACACACACACACACACACACACACACACACACACACACACACACACACACACAAAACATATTTTTCAAGATAAACTGTAATATCACTAACAGTGTCCTCATACTTGGCACTTTTGCTCATTGATTTAACATTTAATTTGAGAAAACTGTTTATACCCTAAGCCGGGAGGAGGTGTCCAACTTGGACTATCAGTGTCTTGATAATAAACCTGGTATTCTTGTCACGAGCTAATTTTAATATTTAAGTTGTAGAGGTGGATAATAAAGTGTGACATTAATATTCATGACTTTGTAACTGAAACTGACAAAATTATTTTATATTTTTATTTCAAATGACTTACAAGACACTCACACCAGAGAGGTGTGGACACTTGAGTGCATTTGTAATTAAAGGGATGTCTCATGGTTAAGGGTGTACAAGGCTATTAATAATTGCACCCTTTAGGCATAGAAAAACGAGAGTGAGCTACAAGTGAGCTCCCAGCCTGCTGTCTCACACGAAAGAGTACTAACCTAGAAGAAAGCATGTCTGAGTTCTAGTCATGACTCTGGTTTAGCTAATTTGGAAAAGAATGCAACTTCTTTGTGATAGGCTTCCACGCTAACAAGATGGGAATTATATATCCATTCTGCACAAGTGTTCAGGTTTTAGTACACAATGTATGTAGGAGTTGTGTACACTGCACTATGCCATAACACTATGAATCTTCTGCTTCCACGTTCCTTCTATCTGCCTCACTCACTGGGGGCATTCTGGTCTTTCATTCCATCTTCTCCACCAAGCTCTCTGGTCATCTCTGATTTTTTTCAGTATACAATTTTGTTTATATCTTTTTAGAAAATTTATTAAGTTTATGAACAAATCTGTGTACCACTGTTTCCTTTCTCCCTGCCCCCATTCCACTGAGGACCCTCCTCTGTGGGATTGCTGGTGTGCATCATGAGGTTGAGGGCCAGGAGTTATGTGAGCAGCAGTCGGTCATTGGGTGGGGGGCAGTGCCTTTGGATATTCCCCATACCAAGTCTTACCATCTTTCTGTCCCCTTTTTTGCAAAATTCCCTGAGAAATGGTGGGTGTGTTTTAAATCTATGTTAGCGTTGAGCTCTTAGCATCCCAAGTTTTTCTTTGGTGAATTTTGAGTATTCTCAGTGTCTGTCTCTATCATCCCAGCGCAGGTTTTGACATAACATGAGCCCAGACAGCTATCGGTTTGCTATCACTCAGCTATCCATTCTCATGAATTTCTGTTAAGTCCACTAGCTGGTGAGCCATCCTTCCTTCTTTTCTCTTTCAAGTGGCTCAGAACTTAAGAATAGGAAAAACCTTAATCCATGTGAATTTTTTTGTAGTGACCAAAGTCTACTCAAGGCGTGACATAGTGATTCACAACCAGTGACACAAACCAAGAGGCAGATTTAACATCTGGGCATTTTCACTCTTCTTAGAACTTCATCTGCTGAAGCCTCATCTGTCTGTTTAAAATAACATTGCTAAGGAAAGCTATGGACCACTAGGGTGTTGATGGTCCCGGAATCCCCAAGTAGCAGTACAGGCCCTCAGCACCGCATGGCATGAAATTCCAGGGGTAGTTAAGGAACAGAGGGGTCGGGTAGGAAGGGCTTGTGAAAAATGGACTGTGAGCCTCAGGTTCATCTGGGCCCAAGTTAGATGACAGTGGGAATTAAACACAAGCCGACTGTACTATTGACTGGCCATGCTATGATGCTCGTATCAAGACAATTCCTTTCATGTACTCTTTGTATTTTAGGTATTCAGCTTCTGCGTGCAAAAAGTAATTTTGCAAAACTTTAAGGAATAAAGGCATTCTCACAGGAAATGTTTGTTTATTGCTACTATTAAAATGATTCTATTTGAAAAGTATATACAGAGAGAGAGAGAGAGAGAGACAATCATTTGTAACACTAGTAAGTTAATTACCAAGGTAAGAATTAGGAGCCTCTTTTTTGATTCTTCCTGTCCGTGATTTCCCTATATATTTATTCATGTATAAAAATGTCAACATTAAGGTCAAGTACATGTCATTCGTATCACCGGCCTTTTCCTATGATCCCATGAAGCCCTTGGCTCGGATCTCTGACAGTGTCTGCTGGATGTGGTTTCCTTTCTCTTTTCCGTTTCTGGGAGGTGAAAGATCAATAGGTGCCTTTCTTCCTTAAAAGAGAAAACAAGCTTTCAGCTTATACCAGTAGGTGTCATCCATCCACACAAAGCACACTGTAAGAAATCCAACGTAATTTGACCTAAACTCTAATGTCTGCATATTTTAATAATGTGTCCTCACCTGCCCAAGTTCCCTGGGTGAAAGACTTTTAGGCCTTCGAAAAATTTGGATTTTTTTTCATTTAAGGTATTTGAAAAGAAAAGAAAATGAACAGTTTTTGAAATGGCATAAAACCTGTGTTTTGAAATTATAATTTCATATCCTAAAAAGTGCATTGATTATCTGGGAGAGTTTACTAATGTCTCTTACTTTGAATACTGATCCAAAGTGGGCTGATGACACTCTTGTCATGGTTTTCTGCAAGAGGGTCACCAGTCTCTACCTAGTCTATGGAAATGAGTCAAAGTATAAAAAATAAAAAAAGTATATTTAAAAGTAATGAAAAAATATAAAACACAATAACTAGTGTCATGTAGTAGATTTGAAGAATTAGTTTGCCTCATACTTTGACATTTGTTTTGCCTTTTCATCCTTATAAGAACCCTCTGGGATTACGGATGAGTGAACTTCTGCTCAGAGAGGTAAAGCATCTTTCTTAGGGCCACACAATTGGTGAGTGACAGATTTGGACTTGTAACAAGAATCTCTTGATTTTGTATAAATTTGAATATATATGGTTATATAACTATTATATCCTCCAGCAGGTGCTGAAAATGGATAGCCTAATGGGCACGGTGATGCACACCTGCAATCCCAGCAGTCAGAAGGCTGAAGCAGGAGGATCAAGAGTTTGAGCATTGCCCAGATTACATAGCAAGACTCTGGAGAGGGAAGAAGGGAGACAGAGATGAGAGAGATAGTTCTTGGGCTAAATTGGATCTGTAGATATGTTTTGTTTTCCATTCAAACTTTGATTCACTATATGTTATTTTTGATATATTTTGCAAAATATGAAAATAGTCGTTGTCTCAGAAAAGCTAGACCTTCGTGTGTTTGGGGCAAAACCAGAAGACACTGGATTCTAGTCCCTGCAGCAGAGCACATCTGGAGCTGATTGGCTGTGTCTCCTGTGTGTCACCATTTTTCTGGGGTCCATCACTCCCCGCTGCTGAACTCCTCGCTTACTTCTTCGTGCTTCTGACTTTGTGGGCTTTGGGGGGATTGACTGTGTACTTAGACCACTGCTCTGTTCAGAATGCATAGACTAGTTTTTGACTTACCTGAAGAGTCACAAAGAAAAATGGTGTCAATATTTGAGCCCATTTGATTTTTTAATTAACAGTGGTCTCACCTGTTTGATTACTTAGGAGTATTGGACAAAGTTAGGAAAGCAGAAAACCGAAGCTCTGGCTCTGGGACATCAACATCTGTGTTCAAGAGCAGAGAGGAATTATAACTGGTGAAGGGGTCCAGGTGGAGAGGTCGAAAATAACAGGAAAGCAATGACTCTGACCTTTCCTGGTTACAAACGAGTGCCTTTAACCACTGAGCAATCCCTCTGGCCATTTTAGAATGGCAAACCAAGCTTAGAGGAATTGTAAAGACTTTTGGGGTGCTTATTTAACCCCACATGTTTGGGCTCAATGGCCCTGGCATGTGAACACTATTGCTTTCGGTCAGTTGCAAACAGAGCAAAAGGAAGATACTTGTGGATCGGGAGAGAAGGAAGGAAGCCTCCTGCATTAGGAACTTTAGGGCTCACGAGACAAGAAGACATAAGCATTAGACCTTTGATGTCACAAACTTTCCATTCCCCACCGACAGCCCAGGCATCTGCACATACAAATTGAAACCTTCTTAAGTCATGGAATAAAAAAAAAAGCAAACAAAAGTGCTTCCTGTGGGGTGAATGGAAAGTTTTTGCCCAGTTTGTTCTGCAGACACTAGAAAAGCAACTCTGAATTTTTGAAACAACATATATCTGCGTTCTTTATTGTGAAGATAAAGCATGGGGTGTATCCCAGCTTCCAAAAGGGACGTTGGCATAAAGTTATCATTTCCATAGAAGCTAGCTCTGCTCCTCTCTGTACCAAATGCCCTGCACACCAAGAAGCAGGCTTGTAGGTAAAAGCAAACAGATTCATATCAAATCAAAACATACATGTCCTGTTAAACTCAAGTTGAATTCAACCATAACTTATACAGCTTTGGTCCCCTTGAGGTAGAAACACTATACTTAAATTTTATTAGAAAATGTTTTCTGCATTCAAATAATTTGGAACTTCCTCTGGGATTCGGGATCTCCCCCTCCATGAAAATATGAGGCCAATGGTAACACAGTGTAACTGTGGACTCACGCTTATTGCTTGCAGTGGGAAAGGCCAGTGACTCAAGAAGCTATTGAAGCGAAGAGAGAGATTCGTTTGGAAAGTGGGTGAACCCAAGAAGATGGAGGGGTAGAGGCTGTTGCCAACAAACACCATTCTGCCTGGGGGCTGAGGGTGTGAGGCTTATGTGAGGGTTAGTGGGAGGCACAGCACAGAGGTGAACACCAGGGTAGTAATGCTGGCTGATTTGTTTTTGTAGGTTACTGGAAATTTTCTAAATCTGAAGAAAAGTCAATGTTTAGAAAGTCTCATGACTCATGCTTTTTAAAAGTCTGCAGTGAATTATTCGGATACAAAAGTCATCTTCCCCACTCCAACAGGGGAAAATAGCAAAAGGTTACTTTTCCTGGAATCCCAGGGAGATCGTTGTGGCAGGAGAACAGTTCTTATGTGCTGGCTGGCTTCAGTCAGAGACCATCTTAGAGAGCTGGAGGGAGAGGAGCGACGTCTTGTCCATTGATGTGGTACTTCCAAAATGAGTGCTTTTTAAAAAAATGTCAACTGCAATCAAGGGAAGCTTGAGAGTTCATTTAGGATTTTCCTCCATAAACATGACCAGTAATTTTTGGCCAGAAGAATGAGGATGAACATCCGCATGCAGTGAAGAGTGTGGAAGCCAGTGTGTCGGCCTTGTGACCCTGGGCTAATGACTTCATGTCTGTCTCTGTTTTCTCTTCTCTTTCCTGGGGACATTAATGGGATCTCCTAGCAGACTTAAGAGAACTGAGTGAGTGAATACATGTGAATGGCAGTGTCAGTGCTCAGGAAGTGCTCCATATTTGGTTCCTATCTTGGACCGTCCTCTGAGAAGTTGTAGCCCAGCTAGGTTGGCTAGAGCACATCAGTTCCCCACTGCCTGTGTCTTCATGGAAGAGGACTCCCACGATGCCTCTGGGGCTGAGAGCATCGCCTCTTCATGCTGGTGGGAAGGGTCGTCTCTGGTGGGCCTTCTGCTCAGGCTCGCAAGAGTCCTGGAAATGACACTTAGGGGTAACCTTGGGACAGCCACAGGATCAGCCTCCTTCAGGACTTTGACCCATCGGCTTAGTTTCAGCACCTCTGATTGTGCTTCTCTGGCCCAAACCTGAATCTGAACTTAAGCCTTGGTTGCCCTGCTCAACTGGTGGGATTCTCCTCTGGATGAAACCTCTGTGGCTGAGAAGCAGTCACTCCTCAGAAGGCCAGGTTACATCCAGCACCCTGAAAGCCAGATCTGAACCCCGGGACCCAAACCTCTGCTTCCATGAAGAGTGGGGACTCTGGCATTAAGCTGGGCCAGTTTAGGCATTTTCCCCTCTCTGTAACTCAGTTTCCCTCATTTGTAAAATGGAGAGATTAGCGAACCCCACTTCACAGAGTGGTTAAGAAGATTAAATGACTTAATACATACATATAACCCTGTGACTATATATACAAAATTATTTAAATACATGTAAGATATTAAATTAATATTAGCTATATTAATATTAGATTTTATATAACACATGTATTACTCTACATTTAATTTTACATACTTTTTTGCATTAAGAGGTGTTTAATATAAAATATTAAGTGCCTACAAATAAAGTTATTTTCATCAACATTGTTGCTACTGCCTTCTTTACCTCCCATGACAAGCACTGTTTTTACTTCATCAGGGCCTATGTATACAGAAGCCCTAGTTTCTACAGATAATTGTGACATGCAGATCAGGGCTTGTCAGTTTAAACCTGACCCTATTACTTAGATAATTATCATCTAGAATAAATGCTATGTAAACACAATACCTCTGATTCCTGGGATGGCCCTCTAAGATTTCTTCATTTAAATTTCTTCAACAATTTCATTTATTTTAAAGCCTTTCTCATCTCTGGAGCAAGTATCCCAAGACAGAAATGTGCCAAAATATAGATCTTATTCATAGAGGGTGTTTACGGAGCCTGTTGTCTCTGGTAGCTATTGACCCGGAGATGTTTCTTTAACTTGGAACCAGGCCAAGGGCAAGGCCAAGGGCAAGGCTTTCCTCTTCTGTCTGTGATCACCAGTCATCCATGGGCTACGCACTCCAGCTCATGAACAACAATGCCTCCCATACAGCCATTGACATCAATGACTCATGAAAGCCTTAGCAGCATAAAGGATACAAGTATCGTTTTGAAGTAGAAATTCATTCACTGGATCATTCATCCATTCATTCACGCTGCACTGGGCATTTGTCCTGCAGGAGGCGCTGTGCTGGCTGCTGTATGTACAATGGTTGCCCTTTGACTTGATGGTAAATGTGACACTACATCAACTCCCACAAAACCCACTTCCTCTCCAGCAAATAGAAAACAAGCGAGAAGGACATGAATTCACTGTCACCTCTGAGCACTGGCGGAGAGGTCTGCGGCTGTTCCTGGCAAACATGAGGCCAGAACTCTGGTGCCTCTTTGTCTTCTGTTTCCAATTTGAAGTTCTGACAGGTAAGTGGCCTACTTCTTATCAAGTTATAATTCAAGTAGCATTAAGAAAAATCCAAAGTTAGAAAACAGAGGCACCAAATAGAAAGTAGGTTTATCTCTTGAAAGTAGGAACAATTTCAGAACAGCCCAAGCCCATGGCGAAGGGAACAGTGTCACCTGTCAGGGTGAATGGCCTTGAGTTTACATTGCAGTCTCTGATACTGCGTCTTAACATGAAAAAATCATGTTTGAACAGACCATTAAAACTTTAAACTACTTGCTTGCTACCTGTCAGTAGATAAAGTAGAAGAGTGGTGGACTGTTCTCAGAGAAAGATGAAAGGCAAAAGAATTGTGTCAATAGAAAGAAGATCAAATAGCCAGGGCATTTGGGCCAGGAAGCCTTCTATGGTAGAAAATAAAAAAGGAAGGACTTCCAAGAGAAGATTTTAATTTGACCAAGATATGTCTGTTGTCTGAACATAAAGGCTGCCATAGAGTCCCCTCCCTCTGTTTTTTTTTTTTTTTTTGGAGACAGGGTCTCACTAACTTTAGCTGCTATCATCGGATTTTTATGACCATTGAAAGATCAAGGAAGAGTGGATGATTGAATATACTCCCTAAGCCCTGTAGACCTTGAAACATTCTGGAATCTTTGGTTCTTTCTCTTGGATGGCATTTATCCAACTCTATACGAGCAGTTTATGTAGAGCTATGTATGTGCCTCTTAGTCTGCATTTCTGCATATTTACATGTCATTTAATTTTCACTTTACCTGTGGGTTCTATTTTATTTTATTTATTCATTTTCAAGGAGAGAGAGAGAGAGAGAGAGAGAGAGAGAGAGAGAGAGAGAGAGAGAGAGAGAGAGAGCGCACCAGGGCCACCACCTTGTGGGTCTGGCTTATGTGGGTCCTGGGAAATTGAACTGGGGGCCTTAGGCACTGGAGGCAAGTGCCTTAACTGCTGAGCCATCTCTGCAGCCCATATGGGTTCCATTCTTGAGTCCAGGATGAGTGAAGTGAAATTATAATAATTGGGAGAAGTTCTATTAATAGGGAAAGTCAATGCAGGACTTTTAGTAGGCATATGCCCACCTAGAAATGCCTTTTTCAGTGATACAGAGAAACCATCAAACCAAAATCAGATTGATCCAACATATGATCTCGTGGTCTCTCAAAGTCACTCAGTGTTCTTAAGAATAATGAGGAACGAGAGATCAGGGTGAACCTGCTTGGAATAAGTACCAAGAGTAGTTCTGGGCTACTTGCTTGTTTAGCTAACCCTTTCCTACAACCTCATGAAGTCCCCGGCAGCATATGTGACATAGGAATAGCGTTGCAATAGAAATCCATTCATTTATTCATTCATTCATGCAGCCAGGCACTTGCCATGCTAACACTGCTGTTGCTGGCTGCTGTGTGTACAAGGGTGGGCAGAACCCAGGTATGCCTGCTCTCCTAAATCTAACTGATCAACAAGAAGAGAATTTCTCATCCAATAATCCCATGAATTGATGATAGGGTTCTGAAGTCTTTTCTGTGGAAACAGCACTTGAGAGTTAAAGGGCAAGTGGAACTCAAAGGGAGAATCGTGTGAAGGTGGGGAAGGAAGCTGCAGAGCATGGAAGGACTTAGCACAAAGCACCCAGGGCAGGAGGAAGGTCAGAGGTCTGGACAAGGGCAAAAGTGCCTGTGGACAAAGAGGAAAAAGATCAGGAGGCGCAGATGAGATGGGCAAGGAAAGCAGAGGCCAAGCCATTCAGGCCACCAGCCTATGTTAAAGATTTTGGGTTTTTCTCCAGAACATTTATGTACAAGTCATTGCACATCATGTCATTTCAGCAGGCCAAGTTCATCTGCTCAGTGACGCTGTGGCATTATGCTCGAGATTTGAATGAGTAGTGGTGTTATTTCTCTAGATGGTAGAGCCAGCCTTAGGGTTATTTCAAGTTGCCAGACTAAGCTGGTGATTAAGTCGTACTTCTAGAATAATAGTCATCTGAAATTCCAAAGGAATAAAGCCACGTTCGTTAGTTGTATCACCCATAAGACCATATTATGTGGCATGCTGTTTTCTAATGACTGGTGGCAAAACTGAGGCCCGAGTAGCTGAAAGGTGACCATAAACACACTAACAATCATCTTCATTCAACATTCCATCAGGATGCACACACCCAGAAACTTTGATTTCCAACACATTAAACATAACCAAACTCAAGTGTAATGAGCACTATGGGTCCTAATCCTCCCAACCCTACCACAATGATGTAGGCATTCTTACTTTCCATTAATACTGAAGGAAGAAGTTCAGATGAGGAAAGGCAAAGCAATTCTTCCAACCAGAATTAATGGAAGAATCATGATTAGAACCTCAGTGTGTCCAAGTCTGTTGAAGTAGCAGGCAGTTAACACAACTCTCAAGGGAGAAAAATTCTGATCAGTTTTGGTATTTAATTAAGAAAGTTAGGAATCTTGGAGGCTCCCAGTCTTAATGATCTCAATGTAAAACTTATTAAGATTTTCCTTGTTTTATGATTCTGAAACAGTAGGAAGATTTTTACAGAGGAATGTGAAGAAGCTGTGAAGCTCTATCTGTATTGAGAACTTCTTTTTGGGTCTAATGAGCAATGGGGGGGGGCATGTGGGTGACCTGCTGAATTCTAGCTTTAGAAAGATCACTCAGAAAGCAGTGTGTAGAATACAGCCAGTGAGAATGGCTGGTGGCCAATGGTGTCTAATAAATGCATGTGTCTCATGAGGTCTTTTCTCAGGAAGATGGGAAGGTAACCCTTAGGAGCCATGAATAATAGGGGAGAGAGTCTAAAACTGATGCTGTTTAAAAATGACTTTTTAAAAAAATATCTTTTTATGAATAAGTGTATACATTGGATGAGCAAATTTTGTGACGGCGTCCCCATTTCCCTCCTCTCTGTCCCCTACCCATTGGGGTCCCTCCTTGGTGCACATACTGGATCTGTCCATAGTGTATTGGGTTATGAATGGCACCTGAGGTAGCCAGTTTTTTTTCTTCCCTCTTTGTGCATTGTTGCTGAGAGGGAACATGACTTGATTTACTGGTCTTTCCTCTAATGTTGACCAAAACAGATAAAGTTTTGCAAGTTTAGATAGAGAGTCAGAAACTGGGGCTCTATACCTCCTGTGGGCCATTCATAACACTATTATAGTCCAGGGTTTGCTAGAGGAAAATTGGAGAAGAAACAGGTTGTTGCTAAGCAGAGTGACAGACTCTCAGGAGGCTGGATTCACTTGATCATCAGTGATGGACATATTTGGTCTTCTTGAGCCATGTGGTCACAGGTAAAGCTCTTTCCACAAGCAATTCAAAATTATTTCAACGTGACCTTTTTTCCATTTGAGAAATGTAGTATTTTTACATTTACATGGGATTTGTTACCTTGTCCTAGAAGTCAATATTGAGGAACGCATTCATACAATAACAACACCATAATCCCTTTACCACACTCTAAAATTCTATCTAGGACTAAAACAAAAAGCCCATAGGAGTGCTTGCTTGCACTTATTTAATTAAAATGGAGTTTCTTGTATATGTAATTCCATTTTTATAATTTCTTCGGGATAATAAGTTTATAAGGTAATCATGAGTTTAGACTCTAAAATCAAGGACCCACACTTTTCACAAAGCAGCTTAATAGTCAATGGTGAATCAATAAATATCCAGGGGAATGAGATTGTCAAGTACATGTAAGAAACTTTCTTAGAATTTTTTGGTGTATTAAAATCAGTTACAGAAGATGTATGTAATACCAATGTGAATATTACTTTAGGTATTTGGGGCAATAGTGCATCTTAAAGGAAAACTGAATACCTAAAAATAATTTCCATATCTGACTTACTGTGAAAGCTTCTTTTGTAGCTTATTTCACAGCAAGTCTCTTTTGATCTTATACTTTAGTGTCTTTAAAGAGAGGGAACTTAGAACACTGGAAGGTCAATTTTGTATGTGAATGCTGGAGTCAAATGGTCTAGGTTCAAGTTATGTCTGTACCGCATATTGATGACTCTATCACCTTGGGTCTGTTATTCAAACCTCAGCTTCCTCAGCTACAAAATGTAGATAACAATAGACAATCTGACATAACAGGCTGCTATGATAAACAAATGATATATTTCATAAAATTGATTTAACATGGTACTCTATACAAAAAAGACATTTAATATCCACAATATTAAATTGGGAAGCCACTGAAAACTTGGATCTCAAAGAACAGCGTGGGCATCATTCAGTTTGGGTCTTTGATTTTTGCACTGGGATATAAGTAAGTGTTCCTCACCTAATACCTGGCATATAGGACCTCTTGATCCTTTCCTTGGCCCATTCTAAGGACAGTTGCCAATACCATGCTGAGTCTTTATATTCTTCAATTGAGTTTCTTCTATGTTTGAGGCCCCAGAACTGTTCATAGTTAACCATGATACTGACCTCATCCTTGTAGACTTCAGAGTTAAATGAGGGAGGAAGACAGAATTCTCTGATATAGTCCATAAATACATTGGTCTAAAGAGAGCCTTCTAGAGAGCATACATGTAAGTCTTGGGGATCTCAAAAATACCTCCAGAGGATAGGACATTTAAAATGATTCTCAAAGAAACAGAGAGTTTCTAGTCAGATACAGGGAAAAGTAGATATTTCAGTTTGTGGGAACAGAAATACTAATGTGAAAAGAAAGCCCAAAAACCTCAGTGTGGTTTGAATAGAGAGATGGTCTATGGGATTGTGAAAGAATTTGGTCCATGCCAAGGAAATTGGTTTGGTGCCTTATAAACAATTGGGGACTAATAAGACTTAAGCTGGGGTGTGAAATGCTCTTTAGAAGCACAATTTTAGAGGTAGCATGGAGGGAAGAGCAGGGACACATTGGTACCAGTGGCGGGGGCGGGGGGGGGGATGCAGCCAAGAAGAAGAAGACAGAGGAAGACTTGGGAATGGAGAAGATTCAGGTGTAGAAGTATTATGAGCTGCAGTCCCCTGGACTTGGTGACTAAGTGGATGAGGAGAGGCAGAGAGTGGAAGCAATAAAGACTGAGGGTTCTAGGACCTAATCAGTGACTCCTTAGAAGGACAGAGAATGGTGGGGTTGGTGAATGCATATTGAGTTCAATTTGGAAATGTTACACTTGATGTACTCCTTAGAGTATGTTCAGACAGAGACGCTGAGAAGAATGGGAAAGGACTGGGGGGGGGGTGAGCTGGTCATGAAGGGGTGAGCTGTGATGAGAGCTGCAGCCATCGAAGCAGGGTCCTGTCTGTGTGGTGGAGGGTGGGAGCAGGCTGGGTATTCAGGAGTGTCAATAAACCTCTCAGCTTTTCTCTGTGGAATAGAGCTGGATTTATTGACTCTCTTGTGAGTTCTCTCCTATGATAGGCTGAAACTAATGGCAATGAAATCACCAGCAGAGTCGTTTATTTGCAAATTAATTACTTTGTGGATATTGCTGCAAAGTTTTATAATAACCTTTGGGGTTTTTCCATTTTCACAAGGAAAATAACTTTTCACTAGGAGAAAATGGATCTTTTATTTTTCTTTACATGCACTCAGAGAACCAAGGGCTCTTTTACACCCCTTACGGAGTTCCTTGGAGAATGAAAACAATTCACATATTGTGTGTGTGTGTGTGTGTGTGTGTGTGTGTGTGTGTGTGTGTGTGTGTGTATTCCGTATTTGGGAATTTTTCCCCCTTTTCTTTACATTTTTGGCTCTCTTTTCTCTGTTAGGGATTTAGATCAAAATATGTTTATTTAACCTATCATTCCTACTGAGGAACTCAGCCAAAATATTAGACCATGGATGCCTTTGAGTTATCATGAGGGTAGAGGAATGATGAATAAATAAAATTCTACTAGCCAGGATTTCAAAGTTTTACTGTAGACACATGAGAAATAACATTGTTTTATGGAAGGTGAAAAACTGGCAGGAAGCACTCTTTTTAACAATGCCAGAATTTCTTAGTAAAAGATCAAGTGTTAGAAAACCCTAATACAAGCTTTGTAGTTTTTAGACCTTGTTCTTTTGCGTCAAATCTTGTGCTTATTGTTGTTGGACTACAGAAAGTGTTTTAATAAGCACTATCAATTATTGCAAACTCAGGCGATCTTATCTTTCTAACACTCTGGGGCCTTTGCAGAGGTTTGTGGTTAGAAGTCTGAGTTAAAGAGAATAAAATCACATTGCTAATCTGTTTTCTACCCTTTGCACTGTGTGAGGTCTTTGCCTGTTTTCTCCAGAGAATTTTAAACCAGGGATAATATGACTTCCTACAAAGGGCCATAGACAGAGTATCTACATTGAGAAATAAAATTGTTCAGATATTAAAAGAATTGACTCTTCTGAATTGTGGTGAATTCCTGAAGGATAGACATTCTCTAAAGATCCTTCTCCTTCTCTTCTTCCTCCCCTTCCTCCTTTTTTCTTGTTCTTTAGTTTATTAAGACAGTATCTCACTCTATAACCCAAGCTGGCCTTGAACTTTTTTGGCAATGTTCTTGTTTCAGTCCCAAGTACTGGAATTGCAGATATGAACCTCCATGCCTAACAGCTCCCTAAAAAGGAAGTGCAAGTACTCTTATCTTCGAAAAATTTGGACCTCTAAAAGTTAGCCAACATAAAATTCTAATTTTACTCCTCAAATCATTCATCTATTGATATAACTAATATATGATTAGAGAAAATTATAGCAGCAGTTACAGGTTTGAGAATATGTCTTATTAGACATGGCCCACAATGTGATTCAGAAAATTACACTATCTGTTCTGTAGAGTATGACCCAGTGTACCAACAACAACAGCAACAAAAATAGATATGGTTACTACAGCAAAAGTTCACATCTAGCCCTCAGATTTTAAGACTCAGTGCCAGGATAAAGCAAATATATTCCTATTTTTGTTTCTGGCAGTGTATTAAGTGCTAAAGGGCAGAGCAATGCTTATATATTTAAATCACCAACATGCTGTGTTTATTTCTATCTGGGTGTGTTAGCATAATCATTGGTCTAGGGCCTATGTCCTGGCCATACATTGGGGAACTTGAACTATTGTGTACTTTGGAGGATTTATGAAATCACCCAGGTTAGACCTGTCTGCCCCTCTGTCATCATGAAAAAGCCAAGAGAAGCATCAGTAAGCTAAATAAGGCTTTATGAACCTGGAATATATTTGAAGGCAAAGAATCTTGTTCTCAAGCAGATAATTTTTCATTAGAACCTGACATCCCAGTTGGGTGGAAACTTGAATGCATGATTGTATATCTTTGCACACTTGTTTCCAAAGAAAAGTAACATGATGTAGCTAGCTAGCCCTGGGGTCATGGTCTAGCTATGTGTTATGTAATCTTCAGTAAGATACTTTTCTAGCTTCAGATTAACTTAAAAAAGGTAAATAAGACTAACAATAAATGTACATGTAAAATAAATGTGACTACATGTATTTATCCACATGATAAATATTGTTGTAATTCACTATCTACTTGGTATTGTTATAGACATTTGTGTTGGATTGGTGCGTGACTCAAAGTCCTTAATTCTAAGCTCATTTTATGAAGGGGTAGTCAGACAATAAATAAGGAATCATGAAGACTGGATAATTTCAGATAGTTGTAAATGTTTTATCTCAAGACTGTGACAGAAAAATGACATGAACATGTGTTTTGGGTTAGGTGACTAGTAATCTCCGAGGAAGTTATGATTACTGTTAATTAATAAGAACTAGTCATGTGACACTGAGAGGCTGGATATAGATGGGCAAGAGTGAGAATAGAAAATTAGGCAACTAGCCCTGAAAAGAAATGAGGGTGTTTTGGATAGATTGTTGGTTATAAGAGAGAGGTACAAGACACGAGGTCTTCTCTGTGCTGACATAGTTTGGCAGTGGTTTTGACAGACTTGCTTGTTAGTGACCACTGTCTTCCTTCATGTGGTGACCTGCTTCCACAGGTTGGTGCTGGTGGTACTTTGACTATGGAATGAACCCAAAACCTTTCATACATCCCAGAAGTTTTGTGACCTAACGCACGGAACTAGGGCTTTGGTTGTCTGTACAAAATAGATCCGTTGCTTGGTGTAGAAGCACACCGGGTCTGGTGTGGTACAATGCTGGGAAGTGATTGAATGAAGTTACAGGAAACAAGAGTGTGAAGTGAAGGTGTATGTAGGATGCTTGAAGCACTGACGGTGTATATAGGAAGGTATTGGGCTTGGAGGAAGAGGGATGGGAGTGTCAAACATAGTATGAGAAGATCATTTGCAGGAGGATTTTCTGTTGAGCTGGTATGTGAAAAATATAAGTGTGAGAGAAATGGATAATGAGATATGTGTGAGAGAGATTAAGAAATATCAGTCACTTCTATGGCAGAGGAATTAACCAAGCAGATTTGACAAACCAACAATCCTAACAGACCCTGGGTATGCCCATTGGTACTATCATACCAGTGCTCCAAGTTGAGAATTAGAGTTGGAGGTAAGAATATCTAAAGGGAGTGAAGAAAAGATTCTAGCTGCTTCTGCCATTATGAAACACAAACGCGTTTATGTTTTCCCCAAATTGTCAATCCATTAAATGCTTGCTATTGTTATAAGTGATGATCTCTTGATACTACTTTACAAAACGTTCCTAAAGGCTGAGAATGTGTGGGTAGTTAGCCCATCTGTTCTGTAGATTCCAAAGTAATTCTGAGTAATTGTTTAACTACTGTGGTTAAGAACATTCCTATTGCAGACTTGAAATTGCCAAGTGGTTTTTCAGATAGAGAGCAAAAGCTGAAACACTGGATATGTACAAACCTGAGGTGACCTTCTTATCACTAAATTTAATAATAAAAAGATGACCTGGAATGTTTTAGGGTAAAATGATAATTAAAATAAGTCAGTATTAGTGCTTGATAGAATGACATGTGGAGTCCAGTTGATTTCAGTGACACATAGCTTGACACTGTCATTCACGCCGAACTGAACTGTTCCTAGCCTTCCTAAATACCTTTTGTAGATGAGGAAGATAGTTTTTCACTCATTTTAACTTTTTCCCAACTTCTTGGAACTTTTTTTTATATAGTAGATTATGGGAACATGGCCTCCCACACCTTTCCCTGGAAGATTCACTCAACAGTTTTATCTCTCTTAAGTTGTGTTCATATCTGGGTTATGGTCTATCCTGAACCTGTAGACAGCAAGTGCTGGAAAAACAAAAACTTTTAAGACTTTATTTTCATTTCCTCTTTCACTGATGAGAGATACCCAGGGCTCCCCTAGGCACTGACCCATATGCTAGTCATGGGACAGGCCCAAATCTCAGCGATGGGCTTAGGCTGTGTGTGGTTGTAGGTCACAGAGTGGACCAGGAATGAAAAATAGCTGAGAAAATAACCTGTAGACACAGGAGCCAATGCTTTTATGTCTACGTGTGCATACAGTGGCTGCAGACAGCACTGCCCCATGATTGCTTTGTGGTTTACTTGCTAGGTTCTCAGGTCTCGGGAAATGCAGCCTAAACATTTCTAAAGGAACTGAGCACCAGTCCACTGATTGTATCTTCCTCAGCAGACATTAGAGACAAAAGTATCAAAACAGAAGAACACATTTCACTCTCCGACAAAATGTCCCCTGCAGAGCATCCTTCACGGAGTTCACTGCAGGCTGCACCTGCTCTCAGGCTGCTGGCTCCCACCCCTAGGAAGAAAAACAAAATCAATAATGTTTTTCCTTGGTCTACTTCTAAGAGTTTTTATGAAGATACAAACATCTCTCTATGTAAATGTGAACAATTGATGTACAATCTAATGAACAATGCTCACACTACTTAATGTACACTTTATTGAATAATGCTCAAACTTTCTACCTCACCTCCACCATCACCACAGGCTAACAAATCAGATATTGTCAGAACAGAGGCCTTCCCACCTCTCTGTTTTCCTTCTGGACTCAAACTCTATACCCCCTTTAGACAAAAGCATTAAGCTGGTATTACAGCCAGCTTCTCCTTGCTGCACAGAAAAAGAAACTGACCAAAAGCCGCTGCGGAGGAAAGGGTTGATTTTGCTTTACAGACTCCAGGGGAAACTTCATGATGACAAAAAAAATGATGGCAAGGGCAGAGGATGGACATCACTTCCTTGTCAACATCAGGTGGACAAGAGCATCAGGAGAATGTGTCAAACACTGGCTAGAAGAAGCTGGCTTTAATACCCTTAATTCCACCCAGGAGGCTCCAATTCCCAAAGTGCCACCAGCTGGGGATCTAGAATTCAGAACACATAAGTTTATGGGGGGACATCTGAATCAAACCACACAGCTGGATTTTATGATATTTATTTAGGTTATATGTCCTGTTTCTATTTTTCTGGTGATTATACAAGAAATCTCAGTATTTATACATTCACTTGTCAAATGTTATACATGTTTACCATCTACCTCAATATATCTTCTAAGTTGGCAGACAGCTTCGCTCAACACATTGAAGACATACATCTAATTCCACTGCATCAGACCTTTTACTATGGATACTAAACCCTCATGTGTCCATGTACTAGCTGTTTCTCTGGAATATAGCTAGTGTCTTTTCCCTGGCATATTCCAGTAAACTTCCTCTAGGTGACCATATGTTCAGGTGTGAATATATTTTTTAAATCTGCATATAAATTGTTGGGATTTGTGAATCTGTGTATTGTACCTGAATTTTGGATAATTTATTTAAGCTATCATTTAGTTCACTAATTCTCTTTATAGCCCTATTCTTTTGAACCCACTCTTTGGAATTTTAGTGCATTCTTTGTTATTTATAATTGGTTCCTTTACAAATTGGTTGATTTGAAATTTTTGCTTTCCGTGATATTACTACAAGCTTATCTTTCATTTTCCTAAATGTAATGAGATCAACTGTTTTATTTTCGGTATCTGATAATGCCAAGATATATAATGTTTGTAGGTTTGTTTATGTAGTCTGTCATTTCTGTTGTTGCCTTTCGGTGTGCAACTCATTATTTTTATTAGCACACTCTCATTGTATTGAAGTGTTATTTGTAAGACTGATTTTACATCTAAAATTTAAATCTTTTCTTCCTAGAAGAGGCTACATTTTTACTTTTAAAACACAGGGAGCAAGAATAGTCAAAGATCACTTTATAGAATCCCAGGTTAGGATTTTTCTGGACTATTGATGTGATTAGAAGGTCAGTCTGTGCTTCAAGGATGCTCAAGATTCTTTGAAACAAAAAGAAAAACATCTACTGGCTTCCCCACTGCAGTTTCTGGGAGATAAAACATAGAAACAGAAATTTGAACCTGGGAGAACAATATAAGTTTTTAGTACAAAAGCAGCTTTTAAGCTCTGCTCATCTCCCTGGTTCCTGGATGTCTTTTTATATTTAACTTGGTATTTTCTTTTCTTTGGGAGAAAATTTAATCCTTTTAATATTTAATCCTTTTAATATTACTTTTAGACATTTTATTTACCTTTTATTGGTTGTTCTGTTGTTGAGTAATCTGCACTACCTCATTTGGAAACTGGAGTACTTGTGTTTATTTTCACAATCAAATCCCCATTTGGAAATCTATTCCCTGGGCATATGAGAGCTCTAAGTTGTAGCCTAGAGATGTTAAGAAAAATAAATAATGTGGTGAAGCTTAAGAGAAGTTAAGGCAAGTAGTGCAAACAGAAGTATGATAATTAGATCCTCCTGCATGATGCTAGTCTTAATATAAATTGCAGCACTTCTTGAAGAAAGCGATATGGTAAGACTTGTTATAATAATGTTTAAATAAAAGCCAAAATGCTGAAAAATAATTCCAGTATCCAATTTAATAGATTAGTTTTAAGAACTCATGAAAGATTAGCATGATGGTTTACTAGTCATTGAAAAAGATAATTATGGAAAATATACTGAATGTTTATGATATTATACTAGGGGACATTAGCATAGCATAGATTACTATGTTCTATAAAGTAAAAATATCTCTGCAATTTGTTTCACTGGGGCTGGGTATTATTTTTTTAATTCCTTATGCTTGCTTAGTCTTTGTAAGAAAAAAGAGATTCCAAAACTTAAGTAGAAACCAACATGTTAATAATTTTCCCCATGAAAATGAAAGTTAGTCATCTTTTTTTTTAATGAAAGAAACAGAAGAAGAACAATTTACAAAATAGTAGTTCAGAATCTACAACTAGGCTAATGCTATTTCAACTTCCTCCTTCTGTGATCTCTATGTAGCTCACAAAAAAATACCTTGGGTTCCTGTGATCTTAAAGTTTATTTAAAAAGTGAAAAGGTAATTGTAAATCTGAGGCCTCTCAGTGGACAGGGTCCGAGAAGATACCATACTTCTGCTTGAGCACAACCTCTCTGCTCTTTGGTTTTTTGCAGGAGGGTATGATGTGAATAGCTATTACGTTAGGTCATTCGACTTGAGCTTCAGTAATTTTGTTTAAAAATTTTAAAGTTTCCTCCTCCATCCTTAACCTAGCATGAATTCATTCATCTACTTACCATCTGGTTCCAGTGTTGAAGTTGAAAAAGGACAGGGACCGTATCTGTTTCATTCACAGTATCTAAGAATTATATTTAACATTATTGTGCATATTGTCCACTTATCTGAAAAGCACATTTCTGGTTAGGCTTTGTCTAGGACATAGTTTTATTTTTTTCTCATTCTGCTTTTGTTTGCTTTGGTTCCTTGGTTGTATTTTAGTACATTACAATTGACTTTAAAAAAAGAAATGTTATGTGATTTTCAGGTCAACATATTCATAAATTACCACTTTGTTTTTATCTAGGAGAAATCAACGACTCTGCCAAGTTTGAGATGTTTTCATTTCACAATGGAGGTGTGCAAATATTGTGCAAATACCTGGAGACTGTCCAGCAGTTCAAAATGCAGTTGCTGAAAGGGAAAGAAGTAATCTGTGACCTCACCAAGACCAAGGGAAGTGGAAACACAGAGTTCATTAAGAACCAGAAATACTGTCCATCTGAGTTATCCAACAACAGCGTCTCCTTTTTCCTAAATAACTTGGACAGTTCCCACGGCAGCTACTACTCTTGCAACTTGTCGATTTTTGAACCCCCTCCTTTTAAACAAAGGATCCTTAGTGGAGAATATTTGCATATTTATGGTAAGATGTTGCTTTCCTCTTTAGGCCTTCAGAGTACATACATATTTTGATACCTTTTCTTACTAATGAAAGGAAACAACAAGTCTCATTTATGTTGAAGTTCATCTAAGTGTAGTTGACAACAAAATATTTTTGATGAAATCTGCAAATACTGATCGGTTATTAATAATAATTAATATTCATCAGTAATAGACATTTTTATCACACATTCTGTTGAGTTGGAACTAGGTTATATTGCTTCTAAAAGATCTAAATTATGACTTAGTGGCCATGATCGCTAGTCACCTAAGGTATAAAGTGTTTTCTTGTTTTTAATGAAGTGGGATGAATGAAAAATCATAGTTATACCTTTATTTTTTTTAACTGAGTCTTCTGCAAAAATGCAGCAGAAAGGCCATTTTTTCACATGTGTATGTGTATATTGTGCCTGTCTCTGTTCATATGTGTGTGTGGCCCAGGGGATCCTATTATCTCTGTCCTCTGAGCACTGGGGTTATGTGATCTCACCTAGCTTTTACTTGGATGTTGGGGCTCTGAACTCAGGTCCCCTTGCTTCTGCAGCAAGCCATTTACCCACTAAGCCATGTCTTCCCACTCCTGGAAAAGGTCCTTTCTACTAACCATATTTGCAAACATACTTGTATGTCTTCCAAGTTTTGATTTCTGGATCCTTGCTGTAATACTGAGGTGATGTTAGGTACCATTTATTAGATTTCATCATTGTAATGAGAAAAGTTTTACTTGATTAAACAGCTTCCTTAAATTTTGTAAACGGACTTGCAATTTAGCACTGAAAGGGGAGATTTTATTTTGAGTCTTTCATTAACCTATTTTTCCCCACCCAGAATCCCAGCTTTGTTGCCAACTGAAGTTCTGGCTACCAATAGGATGTGCAGCTTTTGTTGTAGTGTACATTTTGGGATGCATATTTATCTTCTGGTTTACAAAGAAGGTGAGTAATTTATATCTTTCCTTACATCTGTTTTCTTGAGTGGTTATTTACTCATCAGAAGTATAAAATAGAGGCTGAGGGATGTAGCTTAGTTGATGGAGGGTTTGTCTAGCATATACAAAGCCCTGTATTCAATTCCAGCATCACATCAACTGGGTAGTTTGAGGCCAGCCTGGGATACATGAAACTCTGCATCTAAATAAATAAATAAATAAATAAATAAATAAATAAATACCACCAACAAAACATATTATTCTTCCCAGAGTAATTTTTATCAATAGATAGATGATTCCGTTTCCCCAAAAAGCATCTACTAATTAAAGTAATAATTTGGAACTGAGTTTATTTATATTTTTATTTATATTTTTATAGCTTACTGCATGCTAAAAGGACTTGATAATTTACATAGATATGTTATTACTATTATTCAAAAAAGATAGGAAATTGGGGCCAAGGGAAGACAAAGGTTAGGAGAGGGGGTTTGTTGTAGTCAACTTTCTTGTTGCTGCACAGAAAAGAACCCAACCAAAAGCGGTTTATGGAGGAAAGGATTTATTTTGGTTTATGGACTTGAGGGGAGACTCCATCCTGGCAAGGAAAACAATGGCTTGAGCAGAGGGGTGGACATCACCTCCTCCACAGCACTGCAAACAGCGGCAGGAAGGTGTGCCAAACACTGGCAAGGGGAAGCTGGTTTATAACCCCCATAAATCCGCCCCCAACAACACAGCTCCAGCGAGGTTCCAATACCCAAACTGCCATCAGCTGGGAATCAATCATTTAGAGCACATTCATTTGTGGGGGGCACTTGGATCAAACCATGACAGAGTTAAAGCATAAAAATAGATAACTTCTGATTTCTAAAAATTTAGAAATTTGAAAACTATCAAATTTTGGTTGAATGTTTGAGTTTAAGTTTCCTAAGAGTCAGGACAAAAATGAAACAATTGGTTATAAGTTTTACTTAATTGGTAAGTTAAACATCAGTGCGGATTTTACAAACTTATAAGCTGCCAATAATAACAGGGGGAAATTGCTTCTTCACATGGTATGTTATTAGGTTCCTTGCTTTTGAGGGAACCTGATTAAAAGCTATTCAGAACAATGAAACACTGACAGCAAAAAAAAAAAAATCTCAATGTTGTGGTATATTCTTTTCAGGTTTTCACATATAGATTTAAAAATTTTTCTACCGTTTTGCATGTATGGGCATGACATATGAAAGTGTATGCTTCTATGGCCCCTGGCCAGACAATGTGTGTATCTGTGTCAGACTCGTGTTTGAAAAGGAAGGAAAGGGGGAAGAGAGTGAGGTAGGGTCCATGATCTAAGTCTCTTGGGAAGGAACAATAAAGGCAAAAAGGTGGAAGTTCCAACAGAAAGCTCTTTGATGGAAATCCTTATTTATTTATTTATTTATTTAGTTTTTCCAAGGTCTTCCTCTAGCCCAGGCCTCAAACTTACAGCAATCTTCCTACCTCTGCCTCCCAAGTGCTGGGACTAAAGGCGTGCATCACCACACCTGGCTGGAAATCCTTTTGCAAAGGAGCCGACAGTCAAGGGCCTGTCTACTATTACACTTTTATTATCTACCACTTCAACAAAGAATGGAAAAAAGTAAAGAAAAAAATAAAACATGCATGAATATGGGAAATAGCAGGTGAAAACCCATTTCTCACTTTCTCTTTCAGAAATATGGATCCGCCGTGCATGACCCCAACAGCGAATACATGTTCATGCGAGCAGTCAACACAGCCAAAAAACCTAGCGCAAAGGTATAGCTCCACATGGGGGTTTGGAAAGGACAAGACGTTTTCATGTTAAGCCTGGAATCTAAATTATTTTTTATTTTAAAAGAAAGGAAAATGGTCCCAAGGCCCAATTTTAGGTTCTTTTTTTTTTGAGTGTGTGTATGAAAATCTGGATTTTTCTTTAACTAGATTTATGCCCTCTGCAGTATATTTACACTAGTGTTTGTAATTCACTATTGTAGATAAATAAATAGGTTTATGTAGGAGGATCATAAATGAAAATTCAAGCCCAGGCTGGTCTACAGAGTGAGTTGAAAACCAGCTTGAACAATTTAATAAAACAAGCTTGTCTTAATATAAAGAGTAAATACAGGACTAGAGAGAGATATAGCTCAGTGTAGAGCGCTGGCACCACCATGCGTGAGCCCCTAGAGTCAATCCCCAGTACTGTCAAAAAAAATTATGAACCACAAATGTATCAAGATAAATTTCAACTAGTATTTCAAAACTGGGGATGATCCTAAGCTTTCTATCAGATGACGGGCTTCAGTTACTGCATGAGCTCTGTGGGGACAGCGTGAATGGATGGATGGGAACTTGAGTCTGAGTGTATGAGGAGAGATCGAGGATGATGCTCTGGGGGAAGAAGGGAAAATTCACGAAGATATTTATTTTGAAGTAAAGTATATGCACCTTTACAGTGCTTTCATGACTGGCAATGTTAGTTGGATGGAACTTTGACCGATTTCACTGACAATTCAAAGCAGGGCTGTCAAACGTGGGGAATGCCAAGAAAGTTGGAAACATCCATTGTGAAAATGACAATCTTCTGCCTTTGAAATTGGAACGATGTGAGGTGCATAGAGACAGAAACTATTGCAGTTTTGCTGCCACTCAGGTGTTCAGGGACACGTGCAGATTGTGTTGTCATGAATTACGGTATGGGAAGAGGTCTAGAAATACACCAATGGCCCATCTTCTCCCCTTTTTTGATTATTGAAACTGAGTCCTTTCCATATATATATACATATATATACATAATCAAGGCATTATGCTAATAATAATGTGCTCTGTCTTAGTTTGGATTCCCAAGAGCAGGATCTGAGACAAAGACTTGGGTGTAAATAGTTTATTTGGGAGGTGATCCCAGGAAGACAAAGGGGAGGGAGAGAAGGAGAAAAAGTCAGTGGATGACTAAGGGCACATTACCATACATTACCAAGGGGTTGGTTCTAGGCTCCAGGGGTCTGACTTCATGGGACCTCTGCCTAGTGCACCTCCCACACATGTGGGGCACTTAGCCACTGTTTTCATCTCTACTGGTTTGGAGCAACCTTTGGAGAGGGAGGTTACTTCTCCCTTATCCCTGTGCTGGCCCACGACAAGCCTGTTCTCCAGTCTTCAGAGAAAGAAGAGAGGCAGAAAACAGAGTGACACACTGGGGCTGTGAGGTTGGAGTGATCAGCACATGCACTGTGAAGTTCAAAGTGAAGTGTTCAGATATGCCTGTTCTACATGTCAGAAGTGGGATGAGCATTTCATGGGAAATGAAGAACCAGTGATGGATCTTAAAGTATAATGATGAGATTGTGTGTGTGTGTGTGTGTGTGTGTGTGTGTGTGTGTGTGTGTGTGTGTGAAAACCAGAGCCAAAGGGGATAAGCTTGTTGAGGGGAATTGGCCAATGGAGAGCCTTTGCAGACATTTATGATAATTTTTCTTTTGCAGATGTGACCTCATAATCTGGAACTCCCTGGCAGGCAGGCAGGCAGGCAGGCAAGAACCACATTGGCCAGTTCCCTGTAAACTTGAAGTGAGAAATTCCATTCCGTGGACCTCCAATTTGACAACATGCATCTCCTGCTGGCGTTTTATTCAATGTGGATCAACATCTATCAGTTACTCAGATGGAAAGAGACTTTGAAAGCATTGCTGAGTTCTCTCAAAGCAAACACCTTCCTGCAACCAGCCTTAGAGACGGTCCAACTCGTGTATACTTGAAAAACAGACCTCACAGGGATAGACTTCCCCCCTCTTTCTGCATCTGCTCCTAACAATGCACCAGCCAGTATAGCAAGCACACATACAGAAACCTTAAAAAGATGCCAAGGGTATTCATCTGAAAGGCACATGGCAGCCAGGGGCCAGCATCTGTTCTCATTTTACAGACTATGTCTTCTTTCTGTAGGGATGAACATTCGTTTTAAAGTCAGACAGTAGAGGGAGATGCCACACAACTGTAGCTATTTTATTTGTGAGATGTTGATGTGTACTATACATACATTGCATGTTCATGCCTACACAACACTCTTTTCCAATCTCTGAACCCCATTTGACTATTTCTCCAAGGATTCAGCTGCCTTCTCCTGCTTTAGACTACCTTTAAAAAGATCCAGCCTGCAGCCACTCTGAATACATCCAGTCTACACTGTTTTTACTACTGCTCAATAAAATTATATATATATGTACATATATGTATATAATGTATAGGATATAAGTTGTCCATATTCTCCCTACAAAAATATTTTTGTTTGTGTTCTGAAAGACAGCTTATTTTCCCAAATTCAGTTAAAATTGTTCACTACATTAGTGGTAGGAAACATTGCCCAGGATAGAAAACAACTTCATTTTATTATCATATTTTCTACCACTATCTGTTTTCATGGTGTTATTCATCAGAAGCGTGGCTATTTTTGTAGGTCACGTTAAAATTACAAGCAGGTGCTTGCAAAGCCAGATAGACTGGGTTCGATTCCTCAGTTCCCATGTGGGACCAGATGCACAAAGTGGCACATGCATCTGGAGTTCATTTACATTGGCAGGAGGCCCTGGCATACCCATTCTCTCTCTCTCTCTGCCTCTGACTCCTTCTGTCTCTCTCAAAGAAATAAAATATTTAAGAAATCACAGCCAGGTGTGTTGGCACATGCAATCCCAGTGTTCTGGAGGCAGAGGTAGGAGGATCACTGTGAGCTTGAGGCCAGCCTGGAAGTACATAGAGCAAGACCCTACCTCATAAAACCAAAATAAAATAAAAATAAAAATTTTGCAAGCAAGCAAATCAAATTTTCCTGGGGTAGAATGAATATCTACTTAGCCTCAATGCTGCAGTTTCTTGAGGTTTCTGCTAAACTTCAGTCATGTTGTCTCCGGGCCTGACAGGTTGAAATGGAGCCTGGAGTAGCCCTCTTAACCAGGGTGAAATTCTAAGGTTGAGATACCTCACTGAGCCAGGGACAAGCAGTTGCTTTGGCCTCTAAGATCTGTGAAGTACCCAGGAGTCAGGGTATAATTCTCCCAGAAACCTTGTGGGCTACAAACTGGACCTGGCCCTTTAAGATAGTCTTGTTTAGAACAGGGGTTAGTTGGAAAAATTCTTAAACTCAAGGGACATGCCATTTATTCAGAGCTGGACCATTTCTCCATTTTCCTGTGTGCATGCCCAAGGCTTCTGAAGCAGCCAACACTTCAGTTTTTAAATATCTTTATTATGAATACATATATACATTGTATGATCAAATCTTGTGAAGGTGTCCCCGTTTCCCTACTCTCTGACCCCTACCCACTGGGGTACTTCCTTAGTGCGCATACTAGATCTGTCCATAGGTTAAGTTTTTTTTTTAAACTTTAAGTAAACTAAGGCTACTAAGTACTTTTAAATCACTAGTTGCCTGCTTATAGTTTGCTTTCAAAGTGAGACCTGATGTATCATTTTGTATACTTATGTTAAGCATATGTAATGCTGGATGTGTACAGTATAGTACTGAACTTGTAATTTGAATCGAGTATGGCGTTCCCTCTTCTAAGCTGACTGGGGCAGCCTGGCCAGCTTTGCAGAAGCTGAGTTTCCCTGAGTTGGACACACCTTTCTGTGTGGGGTCAGGGTGGAAGGACAGTCATCATGGTGACTTGCCCACAATCAGGGTCCCAAGCTTTCTCACCCCATCACTGAGCTTTTGAAAATGAATTATCGAAGGATAAAATTTCTATGAAATAAAAACTCATTTTAAGAGGAGCCAGTTATGGAAAGGTTTTAGTCGTCATAGGCGTTAAGGATAAATATTTGCAAATACCTCACAATGCTCTCTTGGAATATGTTTGCCTTAGCCTTGTTCTTCAATGACCTTGTGCATTGTATGAGATAGTTGCTTTTCTCATCTTATCTGTCCTTTTGAGATTTTGAAATCGCAATCAAAATAATCAGAAGCACAGCAAAAGGCTATTCTTTCCCTGAGTTATGTTCTGAGCTGAACTGACCTCCATCACCTCTGAATGGTACGTCTTTCCTACAGAAACTGACACTGTGCTCTCCGATGGCAACTGGTAGCATCAGAAAAATGAACACTGAAAAACTGCTCCACCTAGGCCTCAGACTGCATTCATGGTTTGCCCCTATGTCTCTATGATGTGTTTAGTAGCCCAAGGTCCATCTTAGGACTCCCTTTGGGTCAGCTGTCCAGTCTCTGATGTGTCCTTCGTTCTGGATAGTTCCTCAGTCTAGGCTTTGTGGCCTTACTCTTTTGAAGATGACAAACATTTGTTTTGTAGAATGTCTCTTGTTTGGGTCTGCCTGATACTTCTTCATGAATAAAATGTGGTCATTCATCTTTGGCAGAAATAACACAGAAGTAGTCCTGTGCTATTTTAACTGAACTCTGTAGGGCAGCTCGCTGTTTCAATTTGTTTTATTACTGTTAGTGTTCATTTTCATCACTCGATTAAGGCTGTGTCTGCCACTTATTGTGAAGTAACTCTTTCCCCCCTTATGACTAATAAATATGTTTTGTCATAAAGTGCTTTGAGACATTGTAAATCTGTTCAATTGTTCACTTATATCTACATGGTATCATGATGTATTAGTTACTTTTTTGTTGCTGAGACAAAATGCCTGACAAAAATCAGTCTAAGGAAGGAAGGAAGGGTTTATTTCATCTTATTTTCAAGGTTACAGTCCATCATGGAGAGGAAGGCATGACAGCCTGAACTTGAAGCAGCTGCTCACATTGTATCCACAATCAGGCCTGCATGTAGGTGCTTAGCCAGGTCTTTCATTCTGTCTAAGATCACAGTCCTCAGAAAGGTGCCACCCATGGTTAATGTGGAAATTCCTACCTCAATTAACACAATCCCATGCTGGGTTGGTATGATAGTACATGCCTTTAATACCAGCACTTGGAAGACAAAGGTAGGAGGATCTCTCTGAGTTGAGGCCAACCTGGAACTACAGAGTGATTTCCAGGTCAGCTTGGGCTAGAGTGAAAGCCTACCTTGAAAAAAGCAAAAACAAAAACAAAACAAAATATTTCCTTTCGTCTTGAGCTCCTCGGGTTAGCTTTTTCCATCTGTTCAAATGCTTTTAGTTGGGTGGTTAGGTTATTGATTTGAGACCTCTTTGTCTTTGATATGAAGGCATTTAGCGCGCAAGAGAGGAGCCACCACAGTCATATCAGGGAGGATCCATAAGGAACTCAGCAGACAATGAATGATGAACAAGGGACCTATAACCACAGTCATTGAATCAACACAGGATAGGCCATTGAGACAAGAACCAAGGATTTTCGACACAAGGACCTCTAAGCCCGCAACAATAAAGCAGCCTTATTACTCACCCACCACGACTCAGGGAACTAAGCGGAAGAGGGGGCGGAAAGAT
>PVHP010000916.1:0-10000 GCA_004024765.1 Zapus hudsonius
ATATATTTGTACAATTTAAAGTTCCTCTCAAGGCTGTTTTCTATAACTTTCTATGACTTGATGCTATCGCTTCAAGTATTTTAGTGTATTGAGACTTATATTATGGCCAAACATTTCTACTTGGTCTCATTCAGATCAAAAATTGTTTTCAGAGTTTTGTGCAATTGTCCATTTGTATTCTCTTGTAAATCGTTTAGTTTTTTCAAACTCATCATCCAGAATTCTTTCTAAGCAGATCATCAATGTCTTTTCTTTGGGTCTACTACTAGAGTTATTCTCTTGAGAGCATCATGTTACCCAGCTTTTTCAAGTGTCTTGTGTTCCAGCATTAGTATTCAGGTATCCGAAAGTTCAGTTGCCTCTAACCCTAGAGGGTAATTTTCACAGTGTAAGACTCCCTGAGAGTCTGTGGCCCAGGGTATCTGTTGAGTACTTGTTATCTTTTGGTGTAGGTGGGCACAGTACAGTAGTGTCTCCAGAATTTCCTCAGCTATAGTCAATGTTGGCAATACCTGGGATATACCCAAGATGCAGGGCCTTATGGGATTGCTCTGCAAGCTGGAATCAGCTCTTCCAGGTGAGGCAGATGTACCAGCAGCTCAGATTCCAGTGCACCAAGTGCAAGTATGCACTCATTTCCACTCACACACTCTCCTTTCTCATGCAAGGGTTCCTGATTCATGTAGCACTACAGTTTCTGAGGGTCATGTGGGTGCTGTTCTACTCTAGCAGACCCAGGTGAGTTCAGTGCCATGTTGTGGCAGTGGGGCACCCATCTGTATCTGACAGCTGCATGAGTGCTTTTATGAAGGATCAAGGGTCCGATCTGCTTAATACAAGCCACCTGATTTCTTTCTAGAGCCACAGGAGGGTGGCTGCAGGTATGTGGTTGGTTCACTGGGCCTGGGCAGCTGGGCTGCTGGGGACAGCCACCTGGATGCTTTATGGAACCTGAAAAAAAGTGAGCTAGTCCTCAGCACAACACTGGACAGCCAAAGCCTTTGTTGAGATCTTTCTCTGGAGCAGTTCAGTAATGTGGATTGCTTCAGAAGCTCCCCAAATGAGGCAGGCCTGTGAGAGATGCAAAACACACCCGGTGCCCACATCATTAGCCTTGCTGGTTAAAGTTTCCCACTGTGTGAGGCCCAAGGCTAATCCCCACTGAAGAGGCAAGACAACTGATACTATGTGCTTCTTCCCCTCCTAAGTGAGGCCTTGTCAGGCTCTCCATCAAGAGTCTCTATTCACACTTTCGCTCCATCTCACTGCACTCTGCCAACCTCCAAGACTCCAGTGGAATCGTAAATGCCTTTGACTTATTTCCATCTTTTTACATGATAGAAAGTAACACCAGGCACATTTAGCCAGCCATCTTTCGGATATCCCAAGGTGACCTTTCAATCAGGCTTAGGAACTCTGAAGAAATTTTACATAGAACCACTGAAAATATTATTAACATAAGTACGCTTAGTACTGCCGTGTTGCAAAGGCTACAAGTTTGTAGGTGGATCATAAAAGACAGGCAACAGCCTCCTTTCTATCTATCATGTAACTCACTCCTGGGGAAGACGGCTACTGTGCAGGAAGCAGCCTTACAAAGGAGCCTTGTGTTGATTATGCTTTAAATATGAGCGATCCTCCCACAGGCTCATGTTGGAGGGCCTTGGCTGTCCGCAGATGAGCTTTTAGGAAGTAATTGTTTCCAGAGAGCTCTGTCCTAGTCAATGGCTAATCCCTTGATACATTCATAATACGATGGCATTATTAGGAGATGGAAAAAGATAGGAGGACAGGCCTTGGAGGAAAGAAGTCCCTGGGACATGTCCTTGGGGTTATATCTTGCCCTGTTCCCTCTGGCATCTTTCCTTGCTCTGCTTCCTGGCAGCCATGAAATGAATGGTTCTGCTCTGCCAACCCCAACACCAAGCGTTAAAATAACCCTTGCTCCCTAAAGTTGCTTATGTCAGATAGCCTGTCACAGTGGTGGAAAGTATGATGAATACTGTCACAGTTTTTGAGCAGTGGTGCTGGCGTTAAGTATTATATATATTCTTATAGAATATATATATTCTTTTTATTGCTATATTTTATTTATTCATTTTCAAGCAGAGAGAGAGAGAGAGAGAGAGAGAGAGAGAGAGAGAGAGAGAGAGAGAGCACCAGGGCCACCACCTTGTGAGTCTGGCTTATGTGGGTCCTGGGGAATTGAACCCAGGGCCTTAGGCACTGGAGGCAAGTGCCTTAACCGCTGAGCAATCTCTCCAGCCCCCTAGAATATATAAATTCTTGATTGGACATATTATTAGCTATTAATATTTGTTGGAGGTCAGGATACAGGGCCAAGGGTTTAGAGGGTTGGAAGGTCACAGGAAGAGGAAACTAAACAAAGGTGTTAGTAAAATGAGTATAGCAGTTACCTTTTATTACTGGATAAGCTATCCAGCCAAAAGCAGCTTATGAAAGGAAAGCCTTTATTTGGCTTACAGTTTCCAGGGGAAGCAGAGAAGGCACAGGAAGCTGGCTCATATGATCACATATCAGCAGGAAGGAAGTAGTCTTAGTATTGAGTTTGGAGCTGGGCTATACTATCCCAAAGCCCACCCCTAGTGACGCACCTCCTCTAACAAGTTGCTACCTCCCAAAGGCCCCACATCTTTCCCAAATTGCCACCATCTGGGGATCAAGTATTCAAAATTCATGAGCCTATACAGGACATTTTGCTCAAACCACCACAATGAGCAAATAAGAAAACCATTAAGACACCATCACATTTATACATTTGTAAGCCTATTAATGAATGTAGACCCATTCTTTAACAATTAAATACAATTATATACACCTGAAACTTTAATCTGTTTATTTCATACAAAGAGAAAATTGACTTAGTTATTACTCATTCACTGTGACTCCTATTTTTATTAGTATTTTACTCATTCAAGAAAATTTTAATGACCACTTAATGTATGTTAGGACACATAGTGTAAAATATGTACTAGATGCTGAGGAGAAAGCGTGTTTAGAATATATGACCTCTGTATTTAAGGTGTTAACAGTAGGGACAGATGAAATTATGTAACCCTCCTCACACTTGTGTCTTCAATAGGATATAACAATAAGACTTACAAATTGCATTAAGCAAGAAGTAACAAAATATGATTAATATCAATACCAACCAACCACCCACCCATCTTCAGGGCCTCCTGGCAAACTTTCTCGTGTGTCAGTTCTAGGAAGAAATAATAGATATATCAAAAACTATCCAAGGCTCAAGTCCTCACAGGATTTAAACCGAAAGGGAATGAGAAGCAAATACCAGAGTGTTGGCTGTTTTTTTTGAAACTTCAAAGCTAGTCTATTATCATGCCTTAGGTCATAGCAGAAGAAAGAAACTCTCAATAGCCTTTGGTCCAGGATTCTGTGCTGTGCTTTGAATTTGTCTGAGACATGGATAATCCATCTATGAGAACAGAGCCCATGTTGATCCTATCTGGATGAAACCCTTCTGCAGCATAGGTCCACACAAAGACTGCCTGGGTCTCTGCCTGGCACCTCCCTTCAGATCTGCACACTGAAACCAACAATCTTAACAGAGTCATCGTGAGATGCCTGTCTCAGAACACCAACTGCTAATGGTGCAAACCTTCTCTCAATTAGATTTCTTTGTGGAGGCTAAATGATGCCAACTGAGGGGACATTTGATTATTAGAGCCTCCAGAACAAGCTGAGCTGGTATTTATTCCCATGTCATAAACTACCTTAAACATGGGCATGGGATAATGTGTGAGGCCTTTTCCAGAAAAGCATATTAAGGCAAAGAAAATTCATTCAGCCATTCCCTGAAACCATGAGAGAAACTGCAGACAGAGGCTCAGGGCAGAGCATTTCCCGCTCAGTGTCACAACCCTAAACAGCCTTGCAGGAGTGCCAACGAAGGAAAGGGGTGCTGGGACTTCCTTGAAAGAACTGGCTTGGTCGCTGGAAAGCTGGAGCAGGGTTATGATGGCCTCTCCATCGGCATCATCTCCCATCCATCTCTCTCTCCTTAAAGTCCTGCTACATCCGATTCTTCCTGCTTTTCCTGCCCTACCTCAGGGAACATTGCCCATGTAGACCTCTTTACTAGGAATTTGGCACCTCTTTCCCTCCAGCTCTGTGTTTTCAAGAACCTTCTCTGTGAGGATCCTTGCATTCCACATTCCCCCTTTGCCCTTCTGTCTTTGACTTCCTTTCTCACGCATTATTCTCCGGCATTCTCTTCTTCCTTAACTTCTTCATTTCTTCCCTGTTTCCCTCCCAGTGGAAGATGAGCCTTGTCACCGCTATATTTTAAGTGCCTAGGGCCATGGTGCCTAGGCACCAGGAAATATTTGTTGGACAATGAGAGAGAGAGAGAGAGAGAGAGAGAGAGAGAGAGAGAGAGAGAGAGAGAGAGAGAGAGAGAGAGAGAGAGAACAAGAAGATAGCAATGTCCATTGTAGCTCAGCTTGGCTGTCTCATTTGATTTCCCCTGAAGGATCTGCAGAGCTCCCTAGTACAGCTCAGAAATCTTCCCTTTTAGCAGGTGACATCATGCTGGCATAGGGAGGAGGAGACAGACAGTAGCTTTTCTCCTCAGTTCTCTATCTTTCATGCTCTGGCCAACCTGCCTGAGCCACAGTAGAAGCAAGAGGAAACAGTGAGCATAACTCCTCATCAAATCTGCATTGCTGTTTGTCTCTCTGCCATCTCTAGTTCATTCATTCTGTGGAGGGCCATTTAGACTTCTCATCACGTTAATTTCCTTTTCTCTGAGCAGAACTAATGTGCCATTTCCAGGAATTAATAAGATGACGTTTCTGTAAAGCTGAGAGGTGCCATTTAAATTGTTTTTAACAATTAAGAAGCTATCCCCTACTCCTTTTTCTGTTCAACTCAGAGTCTGGGTTTCCATCTCCTTCATCACACAAATGGTAGGAAATCATTGGAGTTGTAAACTGCATTTTCAGTGGGTCTGAGTTACACATCTGCTTTGTAAAGCAAGGCTCTTACCTCCTGGCTCTTACCCTCAGGGGCTGCAACGCTGTGTTGCTGTATCAGCCTTGCTTCCTCTGGTGTCATTATCTATGGGACCCACCAGTCACCCAGTGACACTGTAGGCTGAGTGGGTTCCAACTGTGAAACCTGCATCTACAACAGCATTCCTAATGACTTTGTGATTCTCGTTATTTTTATCATTTGGAAATCACCCAAGATTTCATAAATGCACTTTTTACCATATCTGCTGAAACTGGCCCCTGTGGATTGTATATTCACTCTGTGCACTCCGCCGCCTTCACATCGTTTATCTTACTTCTCAGGACAAGGAAGGTTGGGTGCCAAAGGAATTACTGTTCCTTCTGGGTAGCTGCATGCAGACATGGCCTCCCCTCCCCATATGTGGTACTGTCAGCAGAGAAGGAAAGGTAACTTTTGCTACCAGCTAGTAGTGTGAAAGCCAATAGACACACTGTGTGCTGGACCTGAAATGTCTCAGACAGTCACAAATCGGCATCGGTTCATCAGCAACAGCAGCAGCACACATACCTTAGGATCTTAGCTTCCCAGACACACCAAGTGCCTTCCTGACTTAGGATCTTCAAATCTGCTTATCTGCCTGGAATTCCTTCCTCCTGAATCATTGCCAACTTTTTTCTGATCATCTTTCTTTGTGTGTATAAATGTGACTTCCCCGTGGGAAGCCTCTGTGATCACGTACACTACTTTAGTGACAGTTAAGAAGTCTTGGCTGCCACAACAGAATATTCAGCTAGAAGTGTCTTTAGCAGTAAGGATTGACTTTTCTTCACTAACAAGAATGCTAGATATGTAGTTCCGGATTGACGCAAGATATCAAATTTTGTTAATATAAGCTTTCTGCCATTTTCTCACAGTGATCACAAAATGACTATCATAATGCCAAGCACCACGTCCTTATATGGTATCTGGAGCAGGAAAGAGAGCAAGTGTTTGTTCTAAACATGTTTCTATTTTTTTAAAGTTTTTAAAATATTTTTATTTATTCATTTTCAAGGAGAGAGAGAAAAGAGAGAACCAAGGCCACCACCTTGTGGGTCTGGCTTATGTGGGTCCTGGGGAATTGAACCCGGGGCCTTAGGCACTATAGGCAAGTGCCTTAACTGCTGAGCCATCTCTCCAGCCCAACATGTTTCTATTTTTATCAAGGTTTAGAGCAGACTTCCACAGGGATCACACTGGGCAGGAGTTATGCTTGTGCCTAGCCCTGCCTGCTGGGAAAGGGATGTTCTAGTCGCTGTAGTCTCTGAAGGTGATGGATTCCACTGGCAAGGGAGAAGGGATTTTGAGTAGGTAATCAATAGCAATGCTTCCACAGCTGTTTTCATGCACACTGCCCCTTTCCTTTCTGTGAGAATTTGCAATTGCTGTGTTATTATTCCTCTCCAATGTGAACTCCCTAGGACAGAGTCTCCTTGCTTGTTCAGCATTTCACTCCTGTTTCCCAGCAGGATGCCTGGCCCAGATCCAAAGCCATAATTCGTGGGACTCACAACAAATAGCAATGCAGGACTTCATGCACAAAAAATAGGATGAGTGCCATTAAAACGATCAAGCTATAATGCACTTTTCTTATATATTTTATCACCTCTTTTTCATGGTATTCTCAGAAATTTTAAATTGTGAGCCATTAATAAGCATGTTCTTTACCATTCATGTGCTGTGTTTTGCCAGTTTTAAATTCAGATATAAATGGTATCCTCAAATTGCAGCTTGGATTCTGTGGCTCACACATGCATATGCATATTTGTTCCAAAATAGTAGAAATGCACACCGAACTAGCTCAACTATCTTTTGGTCATGTCTTGACATACGCACCAGTGCTGTTTACCTTCCACTCACTAGCAAGCATGGAATGATTGAAGGGAAAAGAAACTAGCTTTCTCTTTCTATAACATCATGTGCTGTGTAACAAAACTAAGAAAGGGTTGCTCACATTCTCCATGTTTCTTAGGACATCTATGCCTTTTCCTCTGTTGGAAGCAAGTTGTGAATTAAATGAAAAGTACAGTCACACAGGCTGTCAGCACCTTTACATAGCTAGTCCTCTGTGCAACAGGCTTGCCTAGTGCCCACTGGAAGTCTCATTGAACTCCTATGAATCACAAGTGTATAGAATGCCTTACTCATGGGCACCACACAAGCTCTATGGACAGGGACAACTAGAAAGGAGGTGCCACATAGTTAGGGCATCTGTGTTTAGACAACACTCTGTTGTCCCTCAGACTTCACTTAGAGAACACATCAACATTGAAAGTATAAAGAACTTCAAGATGAACTAGGCTGGGGGGGGGGGAATACCTGTGATCCCAGCATTTAGGAAGTGGATACTTATAGATGTCCTAGATTCATTCCGCCCTGTTTGCCTCCTGGACCTTTTGTTGCTTGATGAATACAGCCCACTCTTATCTTCTGCCCCAGCCAGATGTCAACCTCTTCTAGGGTAAAACTAAGGTGTTGCCCAACTGTGGCTGCTCCAAAAGAAGCTATCTAGACCCAGCACTGCCCTCCAGACACAAGAAAGTTTGCAGCTACAGAGAGCCATGGAGTATACAGACTGGTGATTGTCACCAGAAGCCACGGAGGAAAGTGTCAAGGACGCAGGCTGCAGCCCACAGTCAGAGAGCTCACATCTGAATCATGATCGGTGACTTCACTGTGAAGTTTTCCAAACTCTATGGCACAGGTATAACTGCCATGAAGGAAATTAATGTCTATATGTAATATGCTTATGAATGCCTTCCATAGAGTATATAATTCACAAATGTCAATATTACTCTTTAGCCAGACATGAAGTACGAGAGGCCCAGAGGTCATGTGATATTTTCCTAAGTGGCTCTTTCCAATTCAGGTCTCTACTATGGGTTTCTATCTTTAGACCATGAGACATGGAAAGATTTGTTAAGCTACAGTCCTTGAGGAGGAGACGGGGAGCTCATCAGTCAGAGGTACTTATTTCACAAGCCTGCCGATCCGTGCTCAATCTCTGGCCCCCAGATAAAGCTGGATGCAAAGGAATGTCACATCTCTAATCCCAACATGCTTATTTATGGCAATGGAGACAGAACCAAGAGGATCTCAAAGCTCACGGGCCTAGTGTGGCCTTCCTAATGACAAAAAGCAGTAAGAGAGACTCTGTCTCAAACAAGATGGAAGGAAAAAAACCAACAACTCCAGGCTTCCCTCTGACCTCCACACACTCCCTGTGGTTTACACACACACACACACACACACACACACACACACACACACACACACACACACACACACACAGATTAAATTTTTTAAAAGATAGTCTTTGAACTTAAGAAGTTCAGAATAAATACAGTATAAGGGAAAGAATATTTTTATTAAAGACATTAGGCGAAAATTCCAGAATTGCTTCTTACAGCTATTTTCCCTGGATATTCTTATAGTTTTAATTCCTTCATTTGTAGACTCTCTTCACCAGAGTGCTTCATCTCTCATACAGATGTAGCTCTGGAAACACAGGTTTTCTATGAAAGGAAAAATAAGATTGAGTTCATGTCAGCCTTCTTTCATTTTTTCCTTGTCAAACAGACAAACAGGAGGTATGTTTACACAAATTAGGTTAATTTAGAACTTACTTTGAACCTGTTTTGTAGGACTGTATAATATCTTGAAATAAGTTCTCTCGTATGTAACCAAACTACTACACAGACACATTGAGCTCATCTAAGGAAATCAGTCTCAGTACACGTCAAAAGGTGCCAGCCCAGCATGTGGAACAGGCATTGCCATAGACAGTCACAGCTGGCACCCCCTTCTCCAAGCACCTTTTAGCATGAGCTCCCAGCAACATTTCAGTATTGTAGCTCTAAGGAGGCTGACAGCAATATGATTACAGATTAAGAGGTCATCTACCAAACCTAAAGGGACTATTGAATTGTGATCCACGAATTTGCAATCTTCCAAAGTAACTGAGATATTCAGATATCACAGGGAAACATTTTTAATTGTGTATATTATGCCCGCCCCTTCAATGGCTCACAAGTGCTACGAGCGAGGAGGAAGTGAACAAATGATGATCTTTTGAAGCCTCCATCTCCTGCCCTTTGGAAATGTTGACAAGCAGAAAGGCAGGCACACACAAGAAGGAAAGAACAGGCAAGAAGCAGAGTGTGAGGAGACAGACTAGATCCCTGGTCCCATAGAAATGTGCCATGTGCAGTAATGTGTCACAACTCATGGGCCCATGAACCAAGGAAGAAGAAAACTGCTCTGGAAGCTCAGAGATGCCAATATGTGAGGGTCACCAGATGTCATGGTTTGATCCAGGTGTCCCCCACAAACAAATGAATGTGTTCTGGTTGATAGATCCTCAGCTGATGGAAGTTTGGGTTTTACAACCTCGCTGGAGCTGTGTTGTTGGGGGTGGACTTATGGGGTTATAAACCAGCTTCCCCTTGCCACTGTTTGGCACACCTTCTTGCCATTGTTTACAGTTCTGTGGCTGAGGTGATGTCCACCCCTCTGCTCATGACATCATTTTCCCTGCCAGGATGGAGTCTCCCCTCAAATCTATAAGCCTAATAAACCCATTCCTCCACAAGCCACTTTGTTTGGGTTCTTTCTACGCAGCAACTAGAAAGCTGACTGCGATACCTGCTTTCGCTCTGTGCTCTGCATCTTAATCCATAAAGCACATTCATTCTCTCTCTTTTAATTCTGTCTCTCCCTCCCTATCCTTTACCTCCCTCTCCCACTCCAGCTTTTCCTCTCCCTCTTCAGTTTAGAAGTGTTTTTTAGAAACTTTATTTCACATTAAATATTTTATTAAGATTTATGAAAATTGACATTTTTCATAACAGTAGGCCAGATAAACCCAGAAAAAGAATTCAACCATTATTGTTTTTTAAGTAGTTCTGATGGCCTCGGCCTTTCATCAGCTGCATGTGGTGGTTCTCACCAAGCCGTGAATAAACCA